>CM054060.1:259580714-259798074 GCA_028641055.1 Alopecurus myosuroides
CGGTGGCTCGCTGTGACCTTGCCCCCCTTGGGCCCCTTGTTCCCGGATTTCTTGTGCCTCCTGGATGGAGGCTCAACTGCGCGGCTTCCGGCCCTCTTCTTCAGTTCCACAGGGGCGGCAATGGCCACGGGCGCCGCCTCAACCACCTGTTCTTCCGCATCAGCTGAGAGCGAAGGAAGAGGATACATAAATGAGACCGAGAAGGGGTTAGATACCTCTAAAAGAATACGATCGTCATCAATGTCACCTTCTTCATCATCCTCGGACC
This sequence comes from Alopecurus myosuroides, assembly GCA_028641055.1. Classification (NCBI taxonomy): domain Eukaryota; kingdom Viridiplantae; phylum Streptophyta; class Magnoliopsida; order Poales; family Poaceae; genus Alopecurus; species Alopecurus myosuroides. Next base: position 259,580,983 of record CM054060.1, read on the forward strand.
AGTCCCAGATTGAGGCTAAGACTCGCGACTTACCGGCTTGGGCGGCATGGGCGTCCGGAATGGGAAGGGTGTCCTGGTTGTCGAACTGCTCGACGTCGTCCTCGACCCGGTCCTCCTTCCAATTATCTGCGGGGACTGGCTTGTCTTCCTCCTTCCGTCGCTCAAAGTGCTACACATGCGAAAGACAAAGCATAAATAGCAAAACGAATGAACTCGGAAGATAGCGAGATGAACTCTACTCGGTAGGGCATGCAAAACACAAAGCATAAGGAATTAAATGAACTCGGAAGATGCTGAGATGAAATCTACTCGGTAGGGCATGCGAAACACGCATAAGGAATTAAATGAATTCGGAAGATACCGAGATGAACTCTACTCGGTAGGGCATGCAAAACACAAAGCATAAGGAATTAAATGAACTCGGAAGATACCGAGATGAAAGCAACTCAGTTAAGTGGCAAGTACTTACTCGGGGCACCAGCCTCACTCGGCTGTAGGGCTCGAAACCCCAATCCCAAGTTTCCGTGAGGTTGGCCTTGGCGATGGACTTGGCCCAGGTGGCCACCTCCCTCTTGCTGAGTTCGAAGGTGGTGGTGCGCGTGCAATCTCGGACCCCGCCCATGAAGCACATCTTGTGGAGCCTGAGCTGCAGCGGCAGGACCCGGCGGCTCACCCAGGTGGCGAGCAAATCATCAGCTTAGAGCCCGTTCTCGATGAGTTGCTTCAGCAGGCTGTCGACGCGGTTCACCTCAGGCACATTCTTTTTTTTGGATTGTACCCCGAATTCACCATCGTGGTGGGGGGGGGCGAGATGCGGAAGTCGGTAATCCTGATGAGATCTAGGTCTTTGGGATTCTTCACATAGAAGAACCCCCTTTTCCATTTGCGACAGGAGTCAAGGCCCTGAACCCGGGGGAACTCGGTCCCATTCCAGTAAACAATCATAGCAGTACCACACTAGGTCATGCATTTGGGGGCATTTGGATTAAGGGTATTTGGAAGGACTTGTTGGCGGAAATGGAAATACCTAGCCCAAATATCTACTATGGGGTAGATGCCGCGATAAGCTTCCGAGAAAGACACAAAACAAGAAAGGATGGTAATGGCGTTGGCAGGAAGATGGTGGGGCTGCAAGACAAAGTGGCGAAGAAACTTTTGGAGAAAGTCAGAGATTGGGAGACCAAACCTGCGTTTGAAGTGGCTTTGGAAGACCACGTACTCGCCGACTTTGGGTGCGGGTTCAATCTCGTCGCCCGGAGGCTTGCAGATCACGCCCGTCGGGATGCGGCGCGTATCAATCAGCCACTTGATATCCTTGGCGTCCACATCGGACCCTTCCTAGGCTCCACGGATGGACACGGGTCCTTCGAGCTCGAGGTCTTCCACGAGTTCGATCTCCATCTGGGCGCATCTGGATCTCGGCTCCTTCGAGTTTCCCGCGCGCGTGTGGAGGGGCTCGAGTCGTAGAGGACGAAGAAGATCAGCGACGGCACGGAAGATAAACGCCGTGGTGTGCTTTCCGCGGCGAGGAACCCGACAAAGAGCGGCGAGGAAGTGAGCAGTAGAGCGGTGGCGTGGAGTTGTAGAGATTCGCGAAGTGCGGTGGGGATTCTTATGCGCGGTTGCGCTTCGGTCCGTGGTGCAGGATTTTCATTTTAAATGGTCCTCAACTAACCCTATGGTCCACTATAAAATTTACAATAAAAGTGTAAACCTGCCTTTCAGTGATTTTTCTGCAGCTATCAAGGTAGCAGATTGGGGTTCTTGTCTGAAGATAAGAGGGCAGCCTAAACCACTGCTGGAATTATTTGAGGAGATTTGCCAAGGAAGAAGCTTCATAGGGGCGAGTGGTAAAATACGAGAAATTCAACTCCCTAGCATTCGATACTTTGCCTATTTTATTTCTAAATGTGTGCTAGCTAGAAAAACTGCCAACAAGCTATCTGTTTATGATTTGGCGTTTATTTCAGCTGCCTTAAGATGTGATAGGTCTTATAACTTTGGCGCTTTAATTTCTTACCGTCTCTCTCTTAACCATGAGAAGGGCGGAATTTGTGGAGGTCTTATTGCCTCGCGCTTGCTAGCTTTGCATGGTTTGGAGCCACACCCTCTAGACCTGCAGTTTCCTTTAGAGAGGCTGGACCTTGTTTCCATGGTTCAACATAAGTTTCTTTCTACGCATGCTCACTTGCACAATTTATCTTTTGAAATAACTTTCTCCAAACAATCCAGGTGGAGAGTTACTAAAACTTTTTGGAAAGTACTTTTTCCTGCACCTCTTTTGTTTAATCTTAATGGCATGCAAGGATGGATGCTTTCTGAGAGTGAGCTGGACACATACATTGAGAACCACTCCCGGCAAGGGGAGGATGCCGGAGAGGGGGGTGATGGTGATTTCGTCCAGCCCTCCGATGCCACGGGGATCCCGTACCAGCACCTTGGTTATGACTATGCACCCGCTGCTTCATCTTCCTCTTGGGCGCCTAAGTACGACCATGCGAGGGATGACCCACCACAGTGGGGATACTTCACGTGCCATGATTGATCTCCACTTAGGCCAAAAACCTAAGTTTGGGGGGAGGTATACCGACATCACACTCATCTATATATCATGTTCGGTCGGTTCTTTGTATATCCATATTTTCATTTCTTTCGTTTTTTTTAATCTTTCGCTTCTCTTTGTTTTATTGTTTTGTTCTTGTTTTCCAAAACACAAAAAGACCAAAAATATTTGTGTTGTTTCTCTTTGTTTGCATCTATAGTTCTTTAGTTGGTTTGTTTTCTTTCCTCGTTTTGGTTTAGTATTCAAAAAATCCAAAAATATTTTGCGTTGTTTGCTTGCTTCTTTCTGTTCTTGTTTTAAATCAAAAACCCAATTTTTTTTTTCTTCTTTGGTTTTGTAAAATTTGTTCAAGAGTTCACCGAACTTCTGTGTCTCCATTGGATCTTGATTATCATTCTATATTATTCAATCCACAAGTGAAGAGCAGTAATGACGATTTACGACATTCCGAGTTGTGGTGAGAGGCTGGTATGAACTCTATTTGTTTTACTTTTGTACATATACTCATCGCGTGAACATGCTTAGTCCGTTCATGTAAGGTGCATATTATTTAATTGATGCTTAGTAGTTTGTGCTCTCACGTGTTAGTTCCAACTTATTAATATAAGATAGCATGCCTTATGAATGTTTGCTTGCATTGTTTTATTCATAGAAGGGTATGACATTGTGGCATATCCCTCTGATTGTTTCGCTTGAATTGACTTGGCACATGCTCACACATGCTATGACTGAAAACAAAAAGTCAATTAAGCATCGATGATTTATTTTGCCTTAGATTATTTGTATCATTTTTATGCTCTTGTTAATTATGTTTTGTCGCAAGCATGATTTTCACAGTTGTTGCTCTCTTGATTGTCGCTCCCCTTCAATTGCTAGCCGTCACCTGTACTGAGTATGAGCTCTACTCGTGCATCCAATTCCCAAAAACCAAAGTTTGCCAAATGTCTCCACCAAAACTACCTATATATATGTGGTATTTAACTGCCACTCAAAGTAAATTTCTCGTGTGCTACCTTTAAAACCTGCTAAAAATTATTCCTGTTTTGTGCCCCTGTTTTAGCTCATGAGGACGTAAATAGAGAATCTTTATCTCACTTGCTGATTGGATTTCACACCCTGGACTAGTGGCTTCATCCGCTTATCCAATGACAGAAGAGCCGACAGCGGGGTGCCCAGCCCCAAATTAATACAACAAATTCTCTTCACTCTTTTGCCCCAGATTTATCAGTTAAAGCATAATTGTGTAAACAAAAGAGAAAGAGGGATGGCCTTCTACCCAGATGCGTCCTTCTATGGGAGCCGCTCTTGTGAAGTATAGTTGGCTTGTGACATAATGTATTTTATATTTACCATTCGTTGACATAAGCATACACCTTTCTCAAAAATGTTTCCAATACCTCTGTTTAATAAAATAAAAAGCTCTGCGAAGGGCCTTTCTTTTATTTTTATGTTGAGTCTTCACCTTCTCACTTTATGCACCTTCTTGGGAGCATGGCTATTATTCTTAGTGTAATGTGCTTGTCCCAACACACGGTTTATAGTGGTATAACTTTGATGCTTGTATCTTTGATATCTATATTTCTAGTCTTCATTTGAACTTCAGAGGTGCCCTGCCATTTATGTTTTGCTCCACTATTAAGGGAAAGCAAGTACACTTTAGCATACCCTATTATGAGCATAGCAATCTTGTAGATTGAAATACTTCATGCTGTCTATTATTAATTTGTTGGCATGTCTTCATGGTTTGCATAACTGTTGGGTGACTTTTATTTTCCATACATCTTATTATGAATTTCCTTAGCACTTTATTATGTAGTGAGTATATTTACATCATATGAAACAAATGTGTTTGTAAAAGTCTTTTACCGCACTCAGTTGTCAATCAATTTCTTCAGGAAAAGCAATAAGCTAAGCTTGAGGGGAGTTGATACGTCCAAAACGTATCTCCTTTTCCGAACACTTTTCTTATTGTTTCTTCTAAACTTGTGAGTTTTGGATACCACTAACACGGACTAACGCTATTTTCAGCATAATTACCTTAGTGTCTCGTTTTTGTGCAAAAAAAAAAACTTTCGGGAAAATGCCCAGAAAAGATCCCATTGGTCCTAAAACACCAGAAGGCCCCGGGAGCCAGCTGGGGGCCAGGAGAGGGGCGAGGAGGCGGCCACACCACCCCCCGGCGCGCCCCCCTTGGCCGCGCCGCCAGGTGGTGTGTGCCACCCCGGGACCCCCTCGGACTCCCGTTTTGACTACATATGCCCCGTAAACCTAAAACGCGAGGGGGTTCGTCATATTCCATAGAAACACAAAAGAGCACCGCTACCACCCCGAACCTCGATTCGGGGATCAGAAGTGCCTATTCTGGCGCCCTGCCGGGACGGGGATTCGAAGGAGATCAGCGCCATCGACACCGCCACCTATTATCCATCAACCATCCATGATTCCCCCGTCCATGTGTGTGTAAACACCGTTGTAGGCTAAGAGGGATGGAAGGGATTGGATGAGACCGATCATGTAATAATGCGAGATTGTTAGGGCATAGTGCCTAGCATCCATTGTCAGTGTTTTCTACCGTTGTTTCAACTTGTTATGCTTAATGCTTGTCACTAGGGCCCGAGTGCCATGATCTCAGATCTGAACTTGTTATTGTTTCATGAGTATAATGTTGTTTCTTTATCATATTTGCAAGTTGTTTTACACATGTAATTGTCCAGAACCCGAGGCCCCAAAGTGACAAAAAATGGGACAACCGGAGGGATGGTTGTGATGTGAGGATCACGTGTGTTCACGGAGTGTTAATGCTTTGTTCCGATGCTTTATTAAAAGGAGCACCTTAATTACCAGTAGTTTCCCTAGAGGCCCCCCTGCCACGGGCTGGTAGGACAAAATATGTTGTGCAAGTTTATCATTGCGAGCACGTATGACTATATTGGAACACATGCCTATGGTTTGCCTACAAGTTTGATGCTTTATTATTATTATCTGCAATGCCAGTGTTAGATTATTACATGACCTATGTTATCGATGCAACGCTCGTCCATCCATTCCCTCTATGCCTATGGTACTTCCCATACTGATGTTTTTCGTGATTGCTACTGATGTTACTATTTTACTACTACTGTTATTTTATTTCTCTGCTGCTCTAAAACTGTTACCACTGATAAATTGTTGCGAGCAAGTCTACTTTTAGGTGCAGCTGAATTGACAACTCAGTTGTTAAGGCATATAAATATTCTTTGGCTCCCCTTGTGTCGAATCACTAAATTTGGGTTTTACTCCCCTCGAAGACTGTTGCGACCCCCTATACTTCTGGGTCATCAATGCTACACAACAGTTAAGATCTATCTATAAAGATACAAGTCAACATAAATTTCCAGGCGGGAGAGTAAAAAGCTTCATCCCTAGAATCAATGTGGGGGGCACCTTGATCACTGAACAACCGCATAAAGAGGAGGCTTTCTATGAGGCTTACTTCAGGCTGCTGGGGAAGCTGCAGACTAGGGGGAACACCGTTGACCTAGATTTCAATGGATTGTGTCGAGACATCGTAGTAAGCTTCATGGACGGGGGTGCCATAAGCCTACTGGTAGAACCGCGGGGGAACGTGGAAGAACTGTAAACGAGAACACCAAGTATACCCAGGTTCGGTACGCCGCAACTAGGTGGCGTTCCTACTCCTGCAATCTCACTAAATCAAGGCTGAAGCCTGAAGTATACAAATTACAATTGTGAGTATGGTTTCGCTAACTCGGTGAGGATGAACTTCCCGGCGAGTTGGCTTGTAGATAATTGTCTCTCTTTCCCTTGCTCTCGTCCGACTTTAGATAGATAGCCGGACTAGGGCTTACAAGAAGGAAACCTAGAAGACTACGGAAAGTATCTAACTTGGAAAGTAAGGAATCCGGCTTCTCCTCCAAGTCGCACCACTTTGGGCCGTGGTCCGGGTTCTTCTAGAATCCGGCTTCCTGCGCGTCAGCTTACTGGGCCGCCCAATGGACTATGCTCCATTGCTTGTGGGCCACGCTGATAATCCGGCCTTCGGCCAATGCCGGATATACCCCTAATTGGCATATATCCTACAGTAGCCTCCAAGAAGGATTAAGAATTCATTCTGCCGTCCCTTGTGAATTGGTATTCTCTTTAGAAATGTCGGTGTTTTGTCTTGATTCTTCTTTCAACAAAATCCTTCAATGCCAAACTTGGATTCACCGAAATCCGGCATCTCTTCCGCAAATCTTCGTGGAGAAGGAAACTGTGATGCAAACGATGAAATCTCGCTTACGTCATGAACATCGGGGTTCAGTCAAAAGCCTGAACCCTTATCTCTGACAGATTCTTGCGCGAGAAAAGGGGAGATAGCAATAATCACCCCGCCCCCTCGTTTCCCGGATTTTCAGGCGTTACAAGCGTCAAGCATCCAACGGCTAAAAGAGCCGTTGGAGCCAATCTCAACGTATCTTGGCTATAAATAGCCACCTCGGGGTCTCTAGCTCACCTTCCGCATCCTCTTCCTCCTCGAGCCTCCAGAGCCTAGAGCACAGCCACTCCCGGTCCTCGAGCGAAAGCACACAGAGAAAAACTTGAACCCGAGCCCCGAATCCTCACCGGAGAAAACCATCGGTGGTTCTTGCTCCTGGTTGCGCCGCCAGCAAATGGACACCGAAAGCCTTCCACGCGCCTCCGAGACCGCCAACATTGACGCCACCATCGAGGACCTCATCCAGGACCTCAACCCCATCGTCGGAGCTTCTCCGAGCTTTTTTGCGAACGAATCGAAGGCGTCCGCGAGCGCACCGGCGGGCGGGGATCTCACTCCCGCCGCCGGAACTATGTCGCCCCCTTCGGACACTCCTCCTCCTCCTCCTCCCTTCCCCGATACTGAGGAGGTGGAAACTTCAACTCGCGACGTCGAAAACACGATGGCCATCGTCACCGTCGGAGGCGAGGAAGATGATGAGGGAGATGCCGGGAACGTGGCCTCGGCTCTTCTTCATGCCATCGAGAAAGACGGGTTCTTTGTGAAGGACAAATGGCGGCTGGACAAGGACGACACCGAGCCCTCTCCGAAAGACAGAGAACGGGTGGTTCTGGCTTCCCATATCAATCGAGGTATGGGTTTTCCGCCATCCGTGTTTTTCATCCAGGTTCTCAACCATTATAACATCCAAACCCACAACCTTCCTCCCAACTCCATATTGTACATAGCCGGGTTCCAGGCCCTTTTCGAGGGTTACTTAGGGATAGAACCCCGTCTAGATTTTTTCCAGTACTGTTTCAACGTGAAACGCAACACCACCGAGGGTGTTCTCCCAATTTGAGGGACCATTTCCTTTAATCTCCGTAGGAATAGAGAGGAATGGTTTCCTAAAATCAAAACTTCCGAGTCCATGAAATTCTGGACGGGCTCATTTTTCTATCATTCGGATGTTCCCTGTCCTGGAAAGGATACGGGAATTCTGGCTTTCACCGATTCCGCGGCCACGCCCCAAGAAAATTTGGCGTTGGACGCGGTCCAGGTTCTGCCTTCAGACCTAATGAGAATCAAAAGTAGGATCACTAAACTTGTCTCCTCCAATCCTCCTCTGACCGGCATGGATACAGTTCTATGCTGGCCCAGAAGTAGGATTCAACCTCTTGCTCATTGTGGCGGACAGCTTCTTTGCAAATACTCGGGGCCCGAGTATTCGATGAGGACGACAAAGTACGCTTTGTCAAAAAAAGAGTTCAAAAATCTCGTCAACCAACTTGTGGCTACTCGTGATCAATACGAGGAAAGCCTACAAATGTACAACGAAGGAAACCCGGCTCCCAAGGTACGTCTTTTGGGTAACTGTTCGAACTTCATCTTTTCTCGGATGTTTTGATACTAATCCGATTTTTACTTTTTTACAGCTTGTTGATCTTCTAGAGAAGGATCTTGCCACCGATGATGCATTAGCGGCGCTAAAAGCCCGGTTTCAATCAGCCGGAGGGCGCAAGCGCAAGAAGGTATCTTCCAGCCAGGAAGTAATCGATCTTGACGGTGTACCCGTCGCCACTTCCAAGTAAACCCAGAATTGCACATTCGTATGCCTTTTCTTGCGTATCTTCTTTCTCGGATTTTTAATCTCAGATTTTCATTCTTTACTCTTTTCTAGCCTTGCTCCTGTCCCTTTGAAGGGAAAAGGTAGGAAGAAATTGAAAGCTGTTGCTCTTAGGGGGCCAAAGCCATCCCCCGCAGCTGCCCTAGACACTACAGTAGCAGCTGGAGAAGAGAACACGATTGCTCAGGAAGAATACCCCTTGCAGTCTAGCCAACCTGTTGCATCCGACATGGATGTGCGGGAAAGGGTGGAACCTGATCAAGGTGGATCTTCAACTCTTCCAGAGGCGGAACCAATGATGACCTTTGATGATAAGTTCAAGGTAAAACAAGAAGCCTTCTTTGATGAACTCGGATATATTCATCCGTGGGCGAAAAAGTTTTTTGCCCGAGCCCCCTTGATTCATTCTTGGCCAAAAGGTGGATTAGTAGTCTGGAATAATTACGTGTTCTCACCTCGTCAGGTTATTGATACGTCGAAAACGTATCTCCTTTTCCGAACACTTTTCTTATTGTTTTCCTCTAAACTTCGTTTTGAATGCAACTAACACAGACTAACGCTGTTTTCAGCAGAATTACCTTGGTGTCTCGTTTTTGTGTAGAAAAATCAACTTTCGGGAAATTGCCCAGAAAAGACCCTATTGGTATTAAAACACCGGAAGACCCCGGGAGCCAGAAGGGGGCCAGGAGAAGAGCTAGAGGGGGCCACACCACCCCCTGGCGCGCCCCCTAGGCCGCGCCACCTGGTGGTGTGGGCCACCCAGAGCCCCCCTCGGTCTCCCCTTTCGACTATATATTGCTCTCAACCATAAAACCCGAGGGGTTTCAATAGTTTTCCAGAAAGAAGTCTGTAGCGACACCGCCACCCCGAACCTCGATTCGGGGATCAGAAGTTCCTGTTCTGGCACCCTGCTGGGATGGGGAATTGGAGGAGATCATCGCCATCGTCATTACCAACGCCTCTCCATCGACCATCCATGTTTCCCCCATCCATGTGTGAGGAATTCCCCCGCTGTAGGCTGAAGGGGATGATAGGGATTGGATGAGATCATTCATGTAATAATGCCGTGATTGTTAGGGCATAGTGCATAGTATCTTCTATTAGTGATATTGACATTGTTGGAACTTGTTATGCTTAATGCTTGTCACTTTGGGCCCGAGTGCCATGATCTCAGATATGAACATGTTATTGAATCACGATGATAATTATTGTTTCTTGATCATACCTGCAAGTTGTTTACACATATCCTTGTCCGGAACCCGAGCCTCGAAGTGACAGAAATTGGGACAACCGGAGGGGATGGCTGTGATGTGAGGATCACATGTGTTCACGGAGTGTTAATGCTTTGCTCCGGTGTTCTATTAAAAGGAACACCTTAATTACCAGTAATTCTCTTGAGGCCTCGCTGAAAACGGGCTGGTAGGACAAAAGATGTTGTGCAAGTTCTCATTGCGAGCACGTACGACTATTTACGGAACACATTCCTATGGTTACTTAGTGCTTGGATGCTTTATCTTATTTATCTGCAATGCCCATGTCTTGATTATTATATGAACTATCTTATCCATGCAACGCGCGTTCATCTATCCCTATGCCTACAGTATTTAATGCCGTTGTTTACTTCAAACACTGCTGCTGCTGTTTTCATCTCACTCCTGCTATTATTTCACTAGTGCTGCTACGATAAAACTGTTACTACTGATAAACCACTGCGAGCAAAAGTACTTTCAGGTGCAGGTGAATTGAAAACTCACTTGTTAAGGCTCACAAATATTCTTTGGCTCCCCTTGTGTCGAATCAATAAATTTGGGTTTTACTTCCCTCGAAGACTGTTGCGATCCCCTATACTTGTGGGCCATCAAGACTATTTTCTGGCGCCGTTGCCGGGGAGCATAGCTTTATTTGCAAGCTCACCGGAGAGTATTATTATATACTATCATCATTCATCATGGGTAAGACTCGTGATGTAAAGTTTCCTATATTACCATCCACTACAAGAAGAGGTACACCTCTGAACACCTCTCTTGCTCTTGATTCACCGTCTGTTATGAGTAAGCTGCTTACACCACCACATGCTACACATGCTACTTCTGCTGAATCTGAAAATACTTCTGATACTTTTGATGATGCTTTTACTGTGCTTGATGAGAGTGGTTCTCTTGGTCCTTTCTTAGATGCTACTATTGCTAAAGCTAAAAATATTGCAAACACTGAAACTCTTGATAAAAATCTTGTTACTTCTGCTGTTTCACCTGAGCTTAGAGAGAGTCCTAGTGATGATTTTGATGATTCCTATATTGAGCTTAATGATGATCTTATTGATGAAATAAATGCTATGAACGATAAAGATGCTTCTATAAGTCTTATTGAAAGTCGTGTTGTTAAATATAAATTATCTGCTAATGCTAAGTTTGCCACTTCTCCTTTTATACTAGGGATAAGGATTATGATTTCTCTCTTGATTTATCTTATATATCTATTGTTGAGAAAGAACCTTTTTGTGGTATTGAAAATAAAAGTGCTATGAAACATATGAATGAGCTCTCCTCTTTGAGTAGTTTATTCTCTGATGATCTTAAGAAACGTAGCTACTTTGTTGATAAAATATTCCCTTTCTCATTAAAAGATGAAGCTAAAACTTGGTTTAATAATTTGTCTCCGGGATCTATTGATAGTCCTATTGGTTTGGTTAATGCTTTCTTTCAGAAATATTTTCCTATTAGTACTCAACATGTTGCTTTACAAAATATATTTAATTTCAAGGAATTGGAAGGAGAGAAATTGCATGTATCTTGGGCAAGGTTCTGTTCTTTAGTTAGGGCTACACCTGGGCATAAGATAGAAAATAATGAACTTCTTGATATATTCTATAATGGACTAACTGTTGAATCTAGGACATACCTGGATAGTTGTGTTTTCAGGCAAAAAACTCCAGAAGAAGCTGAGGAATTAATGGCTAAAATAAGCCAAAATCATGATGATTGGACTATGGTTGTGTAACACCTGGGGTGTTACCCTAATAGAGAGTGTTTGTTTTCTTTTGCTTGCATCATATGCATCACATGAGCATTGCATTCTGTTTTTCAAAACAAATCAAAATTCAAAACAATTTAAACTTTCACCCCTTTCTCAAAAATTTCCAATTTCAAACTTGCAAACTAAATCACTCATTTGTTTTCAATAGTTTGAAGTTGTTTTAAACAAATTGCCTGCTAAATAAAAAATTGTCCCTGTTATTAAAACCCTAATGGCTAATTCAAAAAAAAAAATTCAAATCAAATCACTCCTTAATTTGTTGGTTTTAATCAAACCATTAATTCAATCAATTAATTCTAAATCACTTTCAAATTCAAACCAAATGTATTTCAAACAGAACCACTTTTGAACTTATAAACCTTAACAAGCCAATCAACTAATCAAGTTAATTCATAGGGGTCACCCTATTCAAAGTTTGCTTTTATTAAATGATCACTTGATTAAAAATACATCCAAATTTAAATTACAAACAAACATCAAGCAAATTTAAAGTTTTCTGAAAAACAAAACTTGGCTACTGTTTTCTTTAAACTTAACTAGCTCAACTAAATTTTTATAACATTTTTACTAACCAAAATCTCATGTTTTCCTTCCAATTCCAATTGCTACAAAAAAAAAAAAAACAGACAAACAAAAATAACAAAATAGGAAAAAAGAAAACGCAGCAGAGGGAGCAGCCCAGCCCACTTACCTTCTCCTTTCCTGGGCCGTACCGGTTCGCTCACCCCACCTCCTTCTTCTTCTATCAGTACGGCTGCGCATCCACCGGCGCCACGTCGACGACTGTATCGACGGGACGGCCGGGAGCGAGCCCTGCTGCCTATAAACCTACTCCCTCGAGCCCCTAGGGTTTCCCCTCGAACCCTAGGCCCTAGCTACCCTCTCCCGCCGCCGATCTTCTCTCTGTTCTCATCTGCCACCCCCTGCACTTCTCTGAAAAATCTGAACCTGAAGATCGTCGTGGTGGCCGTGGATGTGCCGGCTCGCCGTCGCCGCCCTAGCCACCATCGGCGCCAACCGTGGCCGGGAACGGAACCGTGGTGGCTCCCTGTACCTGCCACGCTTCTTCGCCGTGGCTGGGAGTCGCCGTGGGTGCCGCGCCATCGACGACTTCCTCCGCCGTCGTCTGCCTCCATCGAGCCTCTGCTCGACTCCAATTCGGAGGTGAGTTCTTTTTTCCCTCCGCTCACCGTCCCCTCTTAATTCCTTCCTCCTCACACGCACGCTAGCACCAAACGCACGCCTCGATGCACACGACCCACGCGCAGCGAGCAGCACAGCAGATCGCCGGCGGGCGCTGTTGCTCCGACCGGTTTCAGTACGCACGAACTGCACGGGTTCAGTTAAAAGTTCAGTAAAAATCCCGCGGTCACAGCATAACCCCCCGCCTGTTCCCTTCTATCACCAAACGCTAGCAGCGCAGTGGCAACGAGGCCTCCGCGCGATCTCAGCGGCCCGGGTTCGAGTCCCAGGTGCCGCATCCTTTTTTGGGAATTTTCCCCTGCGTCCAAGGCCCACCTGTAAGCCACAGCGGCCACGCGCACGCCACGCTGGCCAGTGGCCCACGGGCAGTGGCCGTGGTTAAGTAACAGTGCGGTAACAAAACTGTCCACACATTTCTGTTTTCAATTTAAATTCTTTTAAATAGCAGAGTTAAACAGTAAACTCAAATCTTTAATAACTTTTAATCTATAAGTCCAATTAATAAAAGTTATATATGTTTTATGTTCCAAATTAAATGATCTTTCCAAATAATTCATTTGTTCACTGTTTTGAAATTTCAAAATGCAATTTAAATTTGAATTCAAACAAATCAATTGCAATTTGCTAAAATCAATAACTAATTCATTCTTAATCCAATAAATGCAAATAAAATATGTTTTCCATGCCATTTTAAATAACCTTTTCAAATATAATTTTTGTTTCCTGTTTTGAATAATTAAAATTGCCTAAACAATTTAAATCTTGTTTAATTCAATTAAAATTGCTAAAATCATAACTTGCTCAAATTTAATTATTTCTAAACATGTAAAAATATGTTTTCAAACCAGAAAAACATAACCTTTTCAAATATGAACTTGGTTTAATATTTTGAACGATTAAAATTCAATTAATATTACTATTTGAATTAATTCCAATTTAAATCTTCTTTAAATTGTTTAATCCATAATAAATTCATCCTAACTCCTATTCCAATATTTGAAACATGTAATCCAACTAAAATTTGATGTTCTTTTCAAATATAAACTTTGTTAATTGTTTTGAACACTTTAACTTGATGAAAACAACAACTACTTGTGTGACATCAATAAGGAACCAACAATTCTTAACATGATAAATAAAATCCCACACTTTGTAATTTCCTTTTTCTTTTGCATCTATTATTGTTTACTTCTTGCTATCATCATGCATGCATCATGATAAAGCACTTACACATGTTAACTAATTGTAGATCATTGCTTCAACCTTAACATGTGCATCCATATGCAACTCACATTGCATATGGGTCCATTTAAATCTGTTTATCTTGTCAACTAGTTTACCTTGATGCATCTTTAAACTTGTCATGCATCCATATCTTGATCATGCTGGATCTTTTGCCGTAGTAGTAATTGCTGCATCCGGTGTTTGTTCGAGGTTCATTGCTTCTTCCCGGATAGGACGTTGAGATGATGTGAGCAACGACAAGTTCTGCTACCTTGCGGGATCTCAGGCAAGTATACTCACTTGCTGCCATATGGCTGCCTTTCATCACTTGTTACCGATTCTTTCCGTTGATTCTTTTCTGCTATCCTTAGTAGTAGTTGTTTCTGTTACGAACCCATCACATGAATCCATTAACCTTGATGTTGCCTCACCTCCATACCTATAACCATTGCTTGTTGCCCGTGTCTTACTATCATGCTTAGGGTTGTTTTGCTCGAGTCTGTTACCCGTTACTTTCTGTTACTACTCTATTATGTTCTGGGGGCTCGATGTTTAATCAATCAATCATGCTACTGTTATTGTTTAATAATAAATTTGATGATAAGGCACCGGCAGGAGGCCCTTTGTGGTTTTGAGGCCTGCTAGTGTCGACCCTAATAGGAAAAGGGTCTTGTCTACTGATCCATGATGAGCGCACTACCCGCATGTGGGAAGCGAGTATGGGCGCCCCCCTCAATTTGACTCGATTCGCATCTCGTCCAAATCGCCTCATTTAGTTCGGGTTTTTCCATTTGCTGCATGCATGATCTTGCGAGCCCTTGGTACCCGGGTGGAACTTTCGTAGTCGGCATATAGGGGGACACGGTCTTAGAGTGCTATGAGGGTCCATTTTCTTCTGGGCTTGATTAGCCGTGCGCCCAAGGTGCTTTGGGCTTGATGCGAAGAAGAGTTGAGTTGTGTAGAGTACCCCGCTTGGTGGGAGGCATCCCATCTGGCGGGTTATTCTTGCGTGTACGGCCAAATTGGTGCAACCCTGCAGGGATAATCTTCTCGAGAAGCCGTGTTTTCCGCGGTTATGGATTACTTGGTGAAACTACTGGCTAACAAGTACTCAGGACAACTTAAACATAATGATCAACCATCTTACACCCAATGATTAACAACTTGACTAGTAATAGTCTTATTGACACAATAATCTGAACCATCATTAATCCAACTGTGTGAGTTATCCTCGGATTGCTTCTTCGGATAAGGGGCGAGATCTAGGATGGGTTTGTTTGGAGTTACTTTCAGTTGGTTACAATACTCGATCTTATCTTCTTTCTGTTAGCCGGAAGTTGTAGTATCTCTCTGTAGTTGGTTAGTGCAGCCCGCTGTCGCTTATTTGCAATAATCCCTTCCTTTCCTTTGATCCCAAAGTATTTGTATCTTGTGATGACTGGCTACGCCGGTATCTTGTGAGTATGGTTTATCCACTTGCCAGTACTTAACCGTACTGACCCACGAATCTCTTTCGTGGCTGCATATTCAACATTGCAGTCAACAGGTTTGAAGTCTGACGACGTTAGCTTGGGAATCCCTCCGGCTTGGCCTGGGCAGGGATTGGACGCTCTCGGTTATCTCCAGGACTCTCAGTCCAATTTGTATCTTGTCCGTAGACGGACGATATGTTGTTTCTTCCGCTGTTATTTGGATCTTTGTATGGTATCAGTTGTATCCCTGACTCGTTTGAGTCATCTTGTAAATCTCTTTTCTGTTGTTGTTGTGGATTATTCGTGAACTATTGTAATGTTATCACAAGTGGCAACCTGGAATCGGTTATTATGTGGATTTTGGCGGGAATGCTGAAATCTGCATAGTGCCCGATCTAGGGGCGTCACAGGTTGAGCCTGAGCCGACCCCTACCCCAGTATCAACACCAACACCAATACTCAAGAAGAGGGGAATGATTGAATTAAATGATGAACTGATGAGAGTAGCCAAGAAATCTCTTAAAGAGAGGGGTATTAAATCTGAAGATGTGAAGAATCTTCCACCTATAGAAGAATTATGTAAGCCAATCCCTCACTCATCCACCATTGAGGTACACTCTCTCCAATATTTTGATAGTAGAGATATTCCCTATAATAATCAACCTGATCAATGTTTAGATGAATTTGATAATTATGTTATTAAGCAAGATAATTTTAATATGAGAGTGCAAAATCACCTAATGGAAAACTCTAGAGCTATTGATAATTTGCATGGTATTATAGAAAGAACATCTAATGATGTTAAAATGCTTGTTAATCATTTTCAAATGGTTCAAACTCAAATTGATCAACTTGCTAAAGTGCAAAAAGATTTGCTAGTTAATGCTTCTAAAGAAAAACATGCTTATGAAATAAGAACTAGAAGTGGTATTGCTACACAAGATCCTTTATATCCTAAGGGACTACCTAAAAGAATTGAACAAGATTCTCAGCAAACTAATAATAATGTTATTCATACTAAGAAGAAGAAACATAAAACTGCTGTAGAATACTCTGAACTTGCTAAAGATCCTAATAGTATATCTATTATGCTGAAACTAAAAGTGGTAATGATAAAAGTGAAGCTTCTGATAAAGAAGAACCTGTAGCTGAACCTGAAAAGCAAACTAAAACTGCAAAGTGTACTAAGGAAGATTTCATTGCTGATAAACATGGTAATGAGAGAGAACCTTGGGTACAAAGACCAATGCCTTTTCCTAATAAGAAACACAAATCTAAGGAAGAAGAACATTATAAAAAGTTTTGTGAATGGATGAAACCTTTGTTCTTGCAAATTCCTTTAACTGATGCTATTAAATTGCCTCCTTCTGCAAAATATATGAAAGATATTGTCTATAAAAAAGGAAGATTCCTAATGAAGAAATCTCCACTATGCTTGCTAATTACTCTTTTAATGGCAAGGTTCCTGAGAAGCTTGGAGATCCTGGTATACCAACTATACCCTGTTCTATTAAAAATAATTATGTTAGAACTGCTTTGTGTGATTTGGGAGCTGGAGTTAGTGTCATGACTTTTACTCTCTGTAAAAGACTCCTCCTAGAAAAATCGATACCAACTTATATATCTTTGCAAATGGCTGATAAGTCTACTGCTATCCCTGTGGGTATATGTGAGGATGTTCCGGTTCAAGTTGCTAATAATTGTCTGATATTAACTGACTTTGTTGTGTTGGAAATGCCTGAAGATGATAATATGTCTATTATTATTGGGATAACTTTTCTTAATACTACAGGAGCTGTTATTGATTGCAATCAAGGAAAAGTTAATTTTAGTGTTAATGGTAAAGAGCACACTGTTTATTTTCCCAAGAAGATTGATAGAAAATATGGTCTAAATTTCATTGAAAATATTGAGACCATCAAGATTGGAAAATTTTATTGTCCTATTCCAAAGCAACCAAAAGAATATGAGATCATTATGATTGGGACTATGTATATCAAGTTTGAGGCAACATAATTATTTAGTGATTAACAAAGTTTTGCTTCATATGAAAATTGTTCTGGTAACAAGACTTGATCACCCTTGTTAACAAAATGATTCTAAATGAAAAGGACAATTTTTTCACTATGTTTTCACCTTCCCCATTATGTTTTCATCATGTTTACTTCCGTTATCACATTGCTACTTGAGTACAATCATGTTTTCCACCATCCTTATGCATGTTTTCCTGATGTTTTCACCCTGATTCCTGAGGTTATGCATGTTTTCACCACCCATACTTTTGTTTTCACCACTACCACCTTTGTTTTCCTTGGTTATTCTTCCATTAGAGTGTCATAGAACCTCTGTAGTTCTGCTTTTGTTTTTGTTTTCCACCTTTTCACTTTCTTTTCTTGGTTTTTATTAATTATTAAAATTCTGGAAATACCTCAAAAATAAAGTTTCTAGAAAAATTCCAGAAAAATTATAATAAATTTTTACGTCAAAAATGAGGCAGAAAGCCACCTGGGAGACCCTAGGGGGACCCACCAGTCAGGCAAAACATGGGGTGGCGCGGCCAGCCCCTGGTGGCGCCAACACATGGTGTGGCCCCCTGGCCCTCCACTTACTCTCTCCACTGCCAAAGTCTTCTCTCTCACCTCCCAAATTGAAAACATTTCCTGGAACCCGTGTTCTTGTTGTTCTTCCTCTGTATTTTCGATCTCCTTCTTCAGCCCATCATTTGTGCTGAGATTTTGTGCATTTGGTCTCTGGTATGTGACTCCTCCGATGATCCAAGTAGAATTTTGTTTAGTGAAGTATTTCTTGAGTATTTTGGTACTGTAGGCGACAGCTTATGTGAGTTTGCACACTTGATTTGAGTAGAAATAATGTAGTTTTAATGTATATTTAGCTCTCATATAAGTCCGTATGGTAGTTTCCACCTTATAGTTGTTTGAAATTAAATTTTGTGATGATTGTTGAAAAATTTCAGAGATGGAGCACAATGTTCATCAACTAAACCAGCATGAATTGGAGTTGCATGAGGTCATGCTCGTGCACCGTGAAGAGAGAGTGTTCCCATCAATTTATTCGTGTCAGGAATTCATGAGGATTATGGAAATTTCGCAGGAGTTCAACACTCTTGTGCATAATGCAGGCTTGGACCGTTTCATTGAGGATGAGCCTATCCAATATGTGAAACTAACTATGTCTGTGCTGCAGGAATTTCGTTTTAAATGGTCCTAAACTAACCCAATGGTCCACTATAAAATTTACAAAAAAGCTGTAAACTTGCCTTTCAGTGATTTTTGTGCAGCTATCAAGGTACCAGAGTGGGGTTCTTGTGAGAAGATAAAAGGGCAGCCTAAACCACTGCTGGAATTATATGAGGAGATTTGCCAAGGAAGAAGCTTCACAGGGGAGAGTGGTAAAATTTGAGAAATTCAATTCCCTAGCATTCGATACTTTGCCTATTTTATTTCTAAATGTGTGTTAGCTAGAAAAACTGCCAAATGCTATATGTCTATGATTTGGCGTTTATTGCAGCTGACTTAAGATGTGATAGGTCTTATAACTTTGGCGCTTTGATTGCTTACCGACTCTCACATAACCGTGAGAAGGGCGGAGTTTGTGGAGGTCTTATTGCCTCGTGCTTGCTAGCTTTGCATGGTTTGGAGCCGCACCCTCTAGACCTGCAGTTTCCTATAGAGAGGCTTGATCTTGTTTCCATGGTTCAACATAAGTTTATTTCTACCCATGCTCACTTACATAATCTATCTTTTGAATTAACTTTCTCCAAACGATCCGGGTGGAGAGTTATTAAAACTGTTGGGGAAGTACTTTTGCCTACACCTCCTTTGTTTAATCTTAATAGCAGGAAAGGATGGAAGCTTTCTGAGAGTGAGCTGGACACATATCTTGAGCATCACTCCCAGCAAGGGGAGGATGCCTACGAGGGGGACGATGGTGATTTCGTCCAGCCCTATGACACCACGGGGATCCCATATCAGCACCCCGGTTATGACTATGCGCCCGCTGTTTCATCTTCCTCTTGGGCACCCGAGTACGACCACACGAGCTTGGTTTTCATTATATATTATTCGAGCCACAAGAAAAGAGCAATAATGACGATCTATGATAATTCAAGTTTGGTGAGAGGCTGGTATGAACTCTATTTACTTTCATTTTTGTACATATATCCACCCATGTGAGCATGCTTAGTTTGTTCATATAAGATATATGTGATTTAATGGCTGCTTAATGGTTCGTGTTCTCTCATGTTTAGTTCCAATTTATTAATAGTAAATGACTTGTCGTATAAATATTTGTTTGTATTGTTCTATTCGTAGAAGGGTATGACATTGTGGTAGCCTCCTTTGACTGTTTCATTTGAATCGACTTGGCACATGCTCACGCATGCTAAGACAGAAAACAAAAAGTCAATAAGCCTCGATGATTTTTTTTCCTCAGAGTTTTAGTATCAATTTTATGCCTCGGTTAATTTTGTTTTGTCACAAGCATGATTATGATAGTTGTTGCTCTCTTGACCGTCGCTCCCTGTCTATTGCTAGCCTTCAACTGTACTGAGTATGAGCTCTACTCGTGCATCCAACTCCCAAAAACCAAAGTTTGCCAAATGTGTCCACCATACCTACCTATATGTGGTACTTAACCGCCACTCCAAGTAAATTGCTCATGTGCTACCTTTAAAACCTGCTAAAAATTATTCCTGTTTTGTGCCCCTGTTTTAGCTCATGAGGATGTAAATAGAGAATCTTTATCTCACTTGTTGATTGTATTTCACACCCTGGACTAGTGGCTTCATTCGCTTACACAAATGATAGAAGAGCTGGCGGCGGGGTGCCCAGCCCCAAATTAATGCACACAAAATCTCTTCACTATTCCCCCCCTGATTTATCAGTCAAAACATAATTGTGTAAACAAAAGACAAAGAGGGAAGACCTTCTACCCATATGCGTCCTTCATATGGGAGCCGCTCTTGTGAATCCATTTGGCTTGTGACGTACTATATTTTCCATTTACCATTCGTTGACATAAGCATACACCTCTCTTAAAAATGTTTCCAATACCTCTGTTTAATAAAATAAAAGCTCTAGCAGATGAGTGATCCATGCTTCCCTCTGCGAAGGGCCTTTCTTTTACTTTTATGTTGGGTCTTCATATTCTCACTTTATGCACCTTCTTGAGAGCAATGGCTGTTATTCTTAGTGTAATGTGCTTGTCCCAGAATACGATTAATTGTAGTATAACTCTGATACTTGTATCTTTTGATATCTTTACTTCTAGTCTTCCCTTGAACTTCAAAGGTGCCCTGGCATTTATGTTTTGCCCCACACTTAAGGGCAAGCGAGATACCACTTTATCAGATCCTATTATGAATATTACAATCTTGCAAATAGTTATGCTTAATGTTGTTTATTATTAATATGTTGTTATCTCTTCAGGGTTTGCATAGCTATTAACCGATAGTATCTTGCATGTATCTTATCTTGAGCATAATTAAGTATTTGATCATATAGTGAGTATATTTACATCATATGAAACAAATGTGTTCGTAAAAGTCTTTTATCGCACCCAGTTGTCACTGAATTGCTTGAGGACAAGCAATAAGCTAAGCTTGGGAGAGTTGATACGTCGAAAACGTATCTCCTTTTCCGAACACTTTTCTTATTGTTTTCCTCTAAACTTGTGTGTTTTGAATGCAACTAACATGGACTAACGCTGTTTTAAGTAGAATTACTTTGGTGTCTCGTTTTTGTGCAGAAAAATCAACTTTCGGGAAATTGCCCAGAAAAGACCCCATTGGTCTTAAAACACCGGAAGACCCCGGTAGCCAGAAGGGAGCCAGGAGAGGGGCCAGAGGGGGTCCACACCACCCCCTGGCGCCCCCTAGGCCGTGCCACCTGGTGGTGTGGGCCACTCCCACACCCCCTTGGGCTCCCCTTTCGACTACAAATAGCCTTCAACCCTAAAACACGAGGGGGTTCGTCATATTCCACAGAAACACAACAGAGCTCCGCCGTCACCCCGAACTTCGATTCGGGGATCAGAAGTTCGTGTTCTGGCACCCTGCCAGGACGGGGAATTGGAGGAGATCATCGCCATCGTCATCACCAACGCCTCTCCATCGACCATCCATATTTCCCCCATCCATGTGTGAGTAATTCCTCCGCTGTAGGCTGAAGGGGATGGTAGGGATTGGATGAGATTGTTCATGTAATAATGCCGTGATAGTTAGGGCATGGTGCCTAGTATCCTCTATTAGTGCTATTGACATTGTTGCAACTTGTTATGCTTAATGCTTGTCACTTTGGGCCTGAGTACCATGATCTCAGATCTGAACATGTTATTGAATCATGATGATAATTATTGTTTCTTGATCATACCTGCAAGTTGTTTACACATATCGTTGTCCGGAAACCGAGGCCCCGAAGTGACAGAAATTCGGACAACCAGAGGGGATGGCTGTGATGTGAGGATCACATGTGTTCATGGAGTATTAATGCTTTGCTACGGTGTTTTATTAAAAGGAACACCTTAATTACCAGTAGTTCCCTTGAGGCCCTGCTGAAAACGGGCTGGTAGGACAAAAGATGTTGTGCAAGTTCTCATTGCGAGCACGTACGACTATTTAGGGAACACATGCCTATGGTTACTTAGTGCTTGGATGCTTTATCTTATTTATCTGCAATGCCCATGTCTTGATTATTATATGAACTATCTTATCCATGCAACGCCCGTTCATCTATCCCTACGCCTACAATATTTAATCCCGTTGTTCACTTCAAACACTGCTACTGCTGTTTTCATCTCACTGCTGTAATTATTTCTCTACTGCTGCTACTATAAAACTGTTACTACCGATAAACCACTGCGAACAAAAGTACTTCAGGTGCAGGTGAATTGACAACTCACATGTTAAGGCTCAAAAATATTCTTTGGCTCCCCTTGCTTCCATCGAAGACTGTTGCGATCCCCTATACTTGTGGGTCATCATACACCGAAGCACATCGGGTAGAGATCTTCGATTCTATCAAGGGGCATCCCTCCAAGATAGCTCATATGGTGTCTACTTCGACGTTCTACCCGGAGGAATAAATTCTAGCAACTCCGGAGAACCCGAGCGACAGCGACGAGGACGACGAAGAGGAGTTCGTGGAATGCTCCTAATCCTGCATAGCTTTTACCAAATAGAACGCATTACTATTCTTACAATGTAATCTCAATTATAATGCATTCTATCTTTTGTATGAACAAGATTTTATCCTTTTGCAGTAAACTTTTAACTTTGCAAGTTTTTCAAAGTTTTAATTCCTTTTCTTCTAAGTTCTCTGGTTTGTATGTTTTAACTTTCTTTATTGTTAAAGTGGCTCGAAAGTATGTAATCTTCACGCCAAGCGACCGGGTTAAGAAACCAATCAGTCAAAACTCGGAATCATGGATTATACCTTTGCACTTTTACTTAGTAAATCCAGTGACCTAACGCAACAAACAATCATATAATACTTAGGAATAGTAAGGAATTTGAAAAGTATGAACCTTAGGCACGCAGGCACAATCTGGGGTTTTTAAGCCTCCTTAGGCCAAAAAGCATTCAGTTTTATACCACCAAGTTTTTTTTATGGGTTTTGCCTCCACCTACTTGGTATACTTATCTACTGCAACGAGTAGATGTGTGAGTCGGGCTCTTGCAGTTTTGAATGGCCCCATCATATCTAGCCCCCAGACCGCAAATGGCCCCATCATATCTAGCCCCCAAACCGCAAATGACCATGTTATGGGGATAGTATTGAGTGTTTGAGCCAGCATATTCGTCTGCTTGGCGTAATACTGGCATCCGGCACATGTATTCACTATGTGCTTCACGTCTGTCTTGACTGTGAGCCAGAAAAACCCTGCATGGAATGCTTTTTTCACTATGCTTTCCGATTGAGCATGATGTCCGCAATCTCCTGCAAGGATTTCCTGCAGAATCTCTCGTCCTTCTTCTGGCGAAATACATCGCTAAAAAATTCCGATAGTGCTGAGTTTGTACAGGCAACTATTGATTACCGTGTATCCTTTGCATCAGCGTTGTATCTGTCTCTGCAAGACTTCATCTGCTCCATTCGGGAACTTCTGATCAACTAAGAAGTTTAAGTATGTAATTGTCCATACCGGGTTAATGAGCAAAACTTCTATTGACTCGAAAACTAGGGGATAGTTAACATCCCCGCCTTTTTTTGATGGTTCATGCAAATGCTGGACGAACACAACATGTGGTAGAGTTTTTACCCTTTCCGTGCCCATGCAAGCTAAAGCATCTGCGTTCCAATTTTCTTCCCTTTTGACGTGATGTACCTCAAATCCTAGAAAGCAAATGGCAAATTCGTCGACTGTTCTCCGATATTCGGACATGATGGGGCTTTTAGCATCCCATGTGGTTCAGCTGATGTTGTATCAAGTCCGACTCACCATAGCAAAGTATATGTTTGACACCTATTTCCTTTGCAATATGCAAGCCATGAAGCAATGCTTCGAATTCGGCCACATTGTTGCTGGCGTTGAAGTGTATTTGTAATACATACTCCGTTGTGTCGCCTTTTGGAGATTTGAGCACCACACCAGCACCAGCGCCTTCTTTCATTTTAGATCCGTCAAAATGCATGATCCAATATGCCGACTCCGACATTGGTGTGTTTTATATTGCTTCTGTCCAATCAGCCATAGAATCTGCCAACACCTAGGATCTAATCGTTGTCCGGGGTTGGTACTTAATGTCAAACGCAGCAAGTTCAATGCCCCATTTGGCTACTCTACCTGTTGCGTTCGCATTGTTGCTAATATCCCCTAGTGGTGCTTTTCTTACCACTGTTATGGAATGTCCTTGGAAATAATGATGGAGTTTTCGGGATGCAAAAAAATACCATATGCCAACTTTTGATAATGTGGATACCTTTCTTTTGACTCGGAGAATACCTCTCTAACGTAGTACACCGGATGTTAATCTGGAATACTTTTCTCGTGTTTCCGTCTTTCCACGATTATCACTACGCTAATAACCCTGTTAGTTGTTGTAAGATATAGTAACATGGGTTCTTCGTTTTTGGGGATGCCAAAATCGGAGCTTTCATCAAAGTTTCTTTCAACTGGGTTAATGCTTTGTCTGCTTCTTCTGTCCATTCCAATTTGTCGGATTTCTTCAAAAATTTGTATAATGGCAGAGCTTTATCACCAAGCCGGCTTATAAACCTGCTAACGGCAGCTGCAGAACCCGTCAGTCTTTGGACATCTTTTAGACATGTAGGTCTTGTGATGTTTAAGATTGCCTTGATCTTTTCCGGGTTTACCTCTATTCCTCTGTGAGAAACGATAAAACCCAGAAGCTTTCCCGAGGGAACTCCGAATACACACTTTAATGGATTAAACTTCATTCTATAAGTGCGGAGGTTGTCGAAGGTTTCTTGTCGTGGGATAATCACGGCAGACGTTACCAGGGGTAACTTATCTTGGGGTAATTCGACTCTGGCGTTTGGGAGAGGGTTTAGCTCAGGGGAAATCATGCTATCAATCGATCTGGTAGCTCTGGCAATCAAGTCGCCGAGTCTCTGATCTAGGGTTACAATATCAGCTCTCGTATTACAAGGATCCTCGAATATCTGGTGAAGCTCTCCTTTTCTAATCCTAGGAGCCGGTTTATATCTTACCCGCCCCCTGGCTTCCTATCCAAGACACACCCGGAATCCTATCCAGTAACCTCATACAAACCCTAAGTTTCCTAATAGTAACCCCAAAAGCCGGGTTACGAGGCCTACACTACTTCTTGGGCCTTCTAGAAACTCCCCTTCCTTGGGCCGGGTCTTGCGCGGTTCCCTTTGGGCCGGGTTACACCTTGGCGTTAGCCTACCGGGTTATCATCCCTCCATCAGTAGTCCACAGAATAGCTTGGGCTTCACGGGACCATCCATGAAGCGCACGCTATTCCCTGCAAAATAATAAACATACAAATCTATAAAATACCGGGTTAAAGCGCTTTGATAAAAGCTAGGCCTATCTCCGTGGGCGGTCCATGTAATAACCCGGCTTTTCCTGAGCCGAACAATGTTTTCCCGGGTCAACACTCCGAGGAAACACGTAAGACCCAGACTCGCACCGTTCGCTAGCTAGTCCGAATATCGCGCTCGCAATCTGTTTCAAATTTTTCCGGATATCTCGTAACGGGCGCCTTCAATGCTTATCCCAAAAAATCCGGCTGAACATCTTTTTCCGAAATTTTTGGCCTTTGTCGCCCAACCCTAGGGCACCTTCCCGCTCAGCGCCTATAAATAAGCGCCCAAGCGTCATTTTTCAGATCCACACTTCACTTCTCCCCTACCTCTTCATCTCCACTTCCTCTCGGCGCCCTCACCTTCGAGCTCGAGCTCGCGCCGCTGCGCCGTCCACAAATACGTCACCGGAGTCGAGCCGCCACCGTCCGCACGCCGCACCCGTCCCTGTGACGCTGCCGTTGACTTCCGCCGCCGCGCCCTCGAGCAGATCACCGGAGGTCCCTAGGAATCGCCGCCATCGGGCCATCCGCCGCCGCCGCGTTCTCCTCCTAGATCCCGCCGGTAAGCCACCTTAATCCCATGGATTCCACCTTTGATTTCGCGCAACTAGATGGGATCCGGTTCCGTTTCTCGATACCTTTCTTGTTTCTTATTAGTTGAATATTCCACACCTCGCACTTCCATAGCCAATGCCTGGTTTAGATCTAATTGCGCACCTCACAGCGCACCTTCAATACCTGTGACCACAATTTTTCCCATATTTTTCTCGCCTAGATCCAATCGGCCAGGATTTCTTGCAAGTGTTCTTTACTAAGTCGGATAACAGCCATTTTCCAGGTCTTTCGATATTTACACTCTACATCCGCCTCTTTTGTAGATCCACTCCTATGGCTCCTAAAGTCAGTTCTAAGGTGAAGGGGAAACAGCCGGCCGGTAAGGCAAAGCCGAGTCAATCGATCTCTGCCAACTGGGCGAGATCGACCGTGACCAAGGCCAAGCTGGATGAGCTCGCAGAGTCGGACGTTCTGCCCACCCGGGAGGATATCCACTGGAGGGTACCTGGGGAGGAGACCCGGGTCTCGACGAAGTGGTAGTCTTCGTCGAGCATGTGATCCGGGGTTTCCGTCCCCCGGGTCACCCTTTCTTCCGCGAGTTGCTAGACCACTACAAGCTCCGAGTGTTCGACGTAGGTCCCAATTCTATGCTCAATATCGCTCATTTTATCGTCTTGTGCGAATCATATCTATGCATTCCTCTGAATCTTGCACTTTTCCTTGAGTTATTCCAATGCAAGCCGTGCCGAGAGAGCGGCGATGGGGGCCCTCCTAGTCTGTGGAGGGGTCTCCATCCAGAGGAGGAAAAATTCCCTCATGCCGACTCTGGGTCTCAATTCCCATGTCAAACATTGGCAGAAAACATATTTCTACTGCCAGGATACATCCCCAGTCGGCAAGAAGCAACTTCCGGGTTTCACCGAAAACCTCCTTAATCTATCTGATAACTTCAGCTCCTTTGCTACGGATGCCGAGAGGCAATCTATCCAACCCCTCCTGCACAAACTAGCCGTACTGTCGGCCCACGGTCTCCTTGGGCTCAATCTCGTAAAGACCTGGGTAACTTTCCGGGTTCAACCCAACAGTGTCCGACCCAAACTTATGTGCAACTATTCTGGGCACGTCACCGACTCTCTTCGCTATTCTATGAGAAATTATCCAGCCGCAGATGCAAACAAGATCATGAAAAACTTTCTGGCCGAGAAACTGGAGGTGATCCGGAACATAGCCGGCCTGGACCCCTACACGTGGGATAACCCGGCTCCAGCAGTAAGATCCGGCCATTTCTCTTTATCCGACTGACATTTTTCTGGTACAATCACTAACTTTTATCACTGTACTTTTATCTCAGGAAGATATCGCTTTCTGGAAGATTGAGACCCCTCCTCCTTCCGAAAACTCGGAAGAGGACGAGGAGCCGGTTGATACTGATGAGGGTAACATCCGAGTCTCACTCGTTTCCCTTTCTGTCAACTTGTTTTTCCAACCTTTTTCCCTTTTTCCAATAATATGCTATAATTTCCAGGGTTGGAGGATAAGGAGGAAACCCAATCTGATGAAAGCGAGGCTGAGCCGGACATAGACGTTGGGGCGAAGAGGAAGACCCGGGGGGTTGTATTCAAGGTGCCTTACTCCTCTATGACCTCCAAACCCTATTCGTACGCTAACATGTGCAAACTTAACCAACATTTGATCGATTCATCACGCTTGAAGGAACCCGTCCCGGTCAAACATAGGGTAACCCGAAATTCCCCGGGTGACGATCCTCTTAACCCGGGCATCCCTTCGTCCCCCGCTCGCAAAGCCGGTATTCCCCAAACTCATTCTTCTCGCCTTCCTCAGAGATTTCCTCTCCAAATCATCCTCTGGCCGGACAAATCCGGGTCTCACTTTCACACTCTTTATCAGTTTCTTCCGGATCTAGCAACGATCTCCCAGCGGATTTCGTCGTGAACACAGGGTAAGTCACTTTTCTTGCTACTCAATACACTAACTTTTTCCATACCCCTCGTTTACCATATACTAACTGTTTCTTTTTCTCTTTCCCAGAGCCAAGGTCACAAGCAGTGACCCGGACGATATGGATGTGGATAACCCGGTGATGGAGGATCCGGAAGACTGTGAAGGCCGCGGCTGGCGGCGTTGAATAAGAAGACAAAGAAGAAGACCTGCTGAAAAACCCGGCCGAGCAGGAGGCCGAGTATCCGATTCCCTCACACACACCCGGAGATGATGACGTCGAGATCCTGGGCACGGGGAGGGGTGATCCCACTCCCAACACCCAGGCGACCCGGGTGTCCACCCCCAAGAAGGAGAGGACCCCGCCTCCGGGTGACCAAAACCCCGGCTCTTCCAAGCTGAAGCTCGGCGATCTCTCCTACGAAGAAATGCTAGATCAGCTCTTCGCTCTGAAGGCCACCGAGAGAGACATCCTTGAGGCCATGGCTGCAGAGCACCAGGTAATCCTGATCAACATTGTGTATATACTCACCTAGTCCCCAAGTTCCAAGTTTAACTAGGCAAAGTTTACTCGGTACTTCCTTTCATATCCGGCTTTTTCTTATATCCGACTAATCTTTCCCTTTTCTTTTTCCACAGGCACAAGTGACCCGGTCTGAGGAGGTGTTGGCCAAAACCAACCAGCTCCTCTAGGCCGAGACAAAGCTGCATGCAGAGCTAGAGGTTGAAATGCAGAATCTCGACAAGGATGTGAAAAAGTATAAGAAGAAATACCACAATGCCGAAAGTGCGCTGAAGAAGGTCTCGGCTCAGATTGCCGACACTTATCGCGCTCTGCTTGGTAAAGATTTATAACTCGCTAATTATAACCCGGGTTTTCCATTACGCAAGATACCCGGATGTTATTGCTTGAACCTTTTCTGTTATACTGTAGGCCCGGGTGAAGCGTCCCCAGACGAAGATGACATTGAGAAATTAAAGACACTGAAGGCCGTAATCCGGTAATTTTCTGCCAGCACCAAGTGGATTTTGGAGGCTGTGAAGTGGCCGGCTGTGGGTTACTGTGGCTTGGACACTTTGCTTGACGCATGTTCCACCATCCCCGAGTGGATTGACCACTGGAAGCGTTCGTCGTGCCGGGTTGGGGTAACCCGCGGGCTTGCTCTGGCCAAGGCCTATTTTCCCAGGCTTGAGCCGACAAAGCTCGTGGGCGGGTTTCCCGAATTCAACAACGATGGCTCCAAATTTACCGGCAAGAACTTCAAGGCCATTAATACTGAGGTGCGTCAGTCGGCGAGCCTGATCGCCGACAGTCTGGACTTGAGCAATATCGTTCCACCTTACGATGCCGAAGGCAAGCCCATTCAGTCGGATCTGCCTAAGCCTTTTGACACGCTCAAGAAGTGGAAGGCGGAATCTGCCAAGAGGAAGGAGGAAGATGCCAAGAGAAAAGCTGAGGCCGATACTGCGCCTTCCTCCTCTACTCTGGCTGTCCGTCCGCCGGCTCGTGCCGACTCTGCTGCTAATCCGGATACAGGAGCTGGGAAGACCACCGAAGAGCAAGTCCAAGACCCGGCTGCCGAGGACAACGTCGATGACTCGGCCAAGGATGCCGAGTAAAGTTTCACCTTTTACCACCGCAAACACTTTATTCGGCCAATGGGCATTTTGTAATATGCCTAAAACAGTTTTTCTTTTAATAGTGCGCCTGTGCACTTTTCAATACAACTTCCTTGGTTTGTAATACGCTAAAACCTTAATAGCTTTTGTGACCCTTCTGGCCTTTTGCATGGATTTGTTATTTCCTAGTCTTAAACTTTTTGTTGTTGGTTTTACGATTTTCGCTATTTTTCCTTTTGTGAGACTCGGTTTCCGGGTCTCGGGGATTTTTGACAAGTGGACTTTATTTCCTAAGTCCCCAAGTCCCCAAGACTCGGATTTTTGGGTTTTAAGCTTGATAGCTAGACAATTTGTTGCTATTTTCGAATTCCCAAGTACCCAAGACCCGAATTTCCGAGTCTAAGGGTTTGGTGGTTTCAAAAGAGCAAATTGTTTCTGCTAAGGCCCAAAACCTAGAGTTACTCACATAGGTTTGAAGTTATGCTTAATATGTTGCGAGTTTCCGGCTGTTAACCTTGTACTCTGCATAACTTGTGGTTTGGATGACCCTTTTGATCCTCTTTGTTGTAAGCCGGCTTTCGCGTGGATATTTAATGCTGCTATAACTGTATAAAAACAGGGTCAGGCAAGTCCCATTGGGCATCATGACTGATTGTAATTACACGCTAGCAAAGCATGCCACATTTTTGCGAGTCACATCAAGCTTAAACAAAAGAAATCAAGAAAAATTTGGCTCTATTGTCCGGTTATAAGATTGTAACCGTACTTATTGCAAGTAATCAGTTCTTATAACTTAATGGCATCGTGGCCGGGTCTTTGAGTTTGCAACTGTGCTATTCAAGCAATCAGCCCCCAAGACCTATATATATAACCTTTGGGAAAACTAATATACTACAAACAAACAAATAATACTTACCTGACAAAAATAAAAAACAGAAAGCAAGAACAAAAAACACACAAGAAAGAAACAATATCATGGTTTAACCATCTCTTTATTGATATGAGAAAAGTTAGGTCAGCAAGCCGCCTCATTAAAAACCCTCCAGTCCCCTTAGGTACCCTGGATAGGAAAAGAGTGCGTCTGAAACCTGCTGCCTGTTACATCGTGTAATCCAACTTTGTAGGCCTAGCCTATGCTAAGTGTAGTAGGGACGTAGCTGAGCCACGTTCCATGGTCTTTCCCTCTCTTGCATAGATGAAGTGGTGTAAGCTGTGTCATTGATGGTATCCGACTTTTCCCTTGCATCTACCAAGTAATATGACCCATTATGCAGGTTCCGGCTTATGATGAATGGTCCTTCCCATGGTGGAGATAACTTGTGTTTTCCCTCCTTTGATTGTACCAAGCGCAATACCAGGTCCCCTTCCTGGAAGACCCGGGTTTTGACTCGCTGACTATGGTATCTCCTCAAATCCTGCTGATATATGGCTGATCTCTCCAAGGCTTGCTCTCTGTGTTCTTCTCTAGCATATTCACGGCATCCTGCCGGGTCTTCTCGTTCTCCACCTCAATGTAAGCCGACACTCGGGGCGAGTCGTGAATAATGTCACTCGGCAATACCGCCTCTACACCATAAACCATGAAAAACGGGGTCATCTGAGTAGATCTGTTAGGTGTAGTGTTAATTCCCCAAACTACTGATGGTAGCTCTTCAACCCATGCTCCAGCAGCTCTGATGCACGGGACTCGCAGACGTGGTTTTAACCCACGAAGTAACTCCTGGTTTGCCCTCTTCACTTGCCCATTAGTTTGTGGATGGGCTACCGAGGCTATGTCAAGCCGGATACCATTGTTCCCGCAGAACTTTTCCATCTCACCTAAGGACATGTTGGTTCCATTGTCTGTTATTATGCTGTGAGGGTATCCAAACCTGTAGATGATCCTTTTCAGGAACTTGACTGCTGTGATTGCTTCGCAATTAGTAACTGGCATAACTTCAACCCACTTTGTAAAGTTATCGATAGCTACCAAAAGATGAGTCTTTTTGCAGGGTGACATGTGGAAGGGGCCCACCATATCCATGCCCCAAATAGCGAACGGCCAGGTCAATGGGATTGTTTGCAACTCCATAGCCGGCACATGGATTTGGCGATCATACCTTTGACATCCATCGCACCTTGCCACCAAGCGCTCCGCATCTGCCAAGGCCGTGAGCCAGAAGAAACCGTGTCGATATGCTTTGGCCACAAGGGACATTGTGGATGCGTGATGCCCACAATCACCTTCATGGATCTCCTTCAGGATCTGCCGGCCTTCTTCTGGTGCTACACAGCTTAAAAAGACTCCTGCTGCACTCCTTTTATATAACTCTCCATTGATGATAGAATAGGCCTTTGCTCATCTCAGAATTTGCCTTGCTAAAACTTCCTGTGGTGGTAACTCGCCCCGTGATAGGTAAGCTAGAAATGGCTCTGTCCACTCGGGAACAACACGTACCGTGGCCACGAGCTCCAAATCTGGGTCTTGGTTAGCCACCTCTTTCTCAGACTCGGTTTTAACAGATGTCTTCCATAACTCGCCTAGGAAAACATTAGGTGGAACCGGCTCTCTGCGCGAGCCGAGTCTCGCGAGTGCATCTGCTGCCTCGTTCTTTCGCCTGTCAATATGCTCCACCTCATACCCGGAAAAACACCCGGCAACCCTGTCCACCTCTCTGCGATATGCTGCCATTGTTGCATCTTTTCTGTCCCAAGTTCCTGAGACCTGCTGTACCACAAGGTCCGAATCTCCGTAGCACCGTATTCGTATAATGTTCATCTCCTTTGCTATTCTCAATCTGTGTAACAATGCCTTATACTCGGCCACGTTGTTGGAGAAATCAAAGTGAATCTGTAGCACGTAGCTCAATTTGTCTCCTTTGGGTGAGGTGAGTACCACCCCAGCTCCTGATCCCTCATACTGCTTAGAACCATCAAAGTGCATCACCCAAGACTCGGAACTTGGTGTCATTGTGGGAATGCTCGTGTGAGTCCAATCATTGATAAAATCAACCAAAGCTTGAGATTTGATTGCAGACCTGGGCTCGTAGTTGATGTGATAATCTCCCGTCTCAATGGCCCAGTTGGCTATTCTACCTGTTGCATCCGAGTTTCTGATAATATTCGACATTGGTATAGAGCTAACCATTGTTATGGGGTGTTCCTGAAAATATGGTTTCAATTTCCGGCTGGCCATAAAGACCCCGAAAACTAGCTTTTTCCAATGTGGGTAACGCTGCTTTGCTTCCGATAGTACCTCGCTTACGTAATAAATCGGCCTCTGTACCGGGTGATCTTTTCCATCCTCTTTACGCTCAACAACAACCACTGCTCTAACCGCCCGGGGCCCAGCCGCAATGTATAGTAACATGGGCTCCTTAGGACCCGGGGCTGCTAAAACCGGTGCCTCAGATAATTGCTTTTTTAGTGCCTCGAACGCCTCATCCGCCTCTTGGTCCCAAACGAATTTGTCGGTTTTCCTCAAGAGCCGGTATAAGGGTATCGCCTTCTCTCCAAGCCTTGATATAAACCGGCTTAATGCTGCTACACACCCTGTAAGCTTTTGAACATGCTTCAGGTTTTCCGGCTTTTTTAGACTCTGGATAGCTTTGATCTTGTCCGGGTTTGCCCCGATTCCTCTCTCGGAAACAATGAATCCGAGTAATTTTCCTGCTGGAACTCCAAATACACACTTTGTGGGGTTAAGCTTCATCTGATATCTTCTCAGGTTCCTGAATGTTTCCTTTAAGTCATCAATGAACGTTTCTGCCTTCCTTGTTTTGATCACCACATCATCAACATAGGCATGAACATTGCGTCCAATCTGATCCTCAAAAAACTTCTGAATGCACCGCTGGTAGGTTGCACCAGCGTTCTTCAGTCCGAAAGTCATGGTTTTGTAACAGAAAGCTCCAAAGGGGGTTATGAACGATGTTTTCTCCCAATCTTCCTTCTTGAGCTTGATCTGATGATACCCGGAATATGCATCCAGGAAACATAATAGGTCACTTCCAGCCACTTCGTCTATGATCTGATCTATCCTTGGAAGAGCAAACGGATCCTTTGGGCAATGCTTGTTGAGACTCGTGTAATCAATACACATCCTCCACTCATTACTCTTTTTCATCACTAGAACTGGATTTGCCAACCAATCCGGGTGAAAAACCTCCATGATAAAGCCGGCTGCAAGTAGCCGAGCTACCTCCGCTCCTATAGCTTTTCTTCTTTCCTCGTTCATTTTTCTCAGGCCCTGCTTCACAGGCCAGGACTTAGGATCAACATGCAAACTGTGCTCAGCTAACTCAGTCGGGATACCCGGCATATCGCTGGGTGTCCAAGCGAAAACATCTTGATTTCCGCGAATAAACTCAATGAGTGCCTCTTCCTGCTTACTGTCTAGGTTAGATCCTATAGCAAATTGCTTGGAGGGATCACCTTCGACAAAAGCCACCATCTTGGTATCCTATGCTGCTTTGAATTTTGCTCTCTCATCCTCCGTATTTGGTCTCTTCAATGTCGTATGGTCATCCGGGTCTACCTGAGACCGGTAATACTTGAGCTCTTCCTTTCTGCAAGCCTGTTCTGCCATTGCCGCGTCTCCTTCGTCACACTCAGCTGCTATAACCCGGTTCCCATGTATTGTGATGGTTTGCTTGGGACCCGGGATCTTTAGCTGTAGGTATACGTAACACGGCCTGGCCATGAACTTGGCGTAAGCCGGCCTTCCAGACAGCGTGTGGAAGGGGCTGCGCAACTTTACCACCTCAAACGTGAGCCACTCCACTCAGAAATTGTCCTTTGATTCTTCAAAAGCAACTTCCATTGTTATCTTTCCCTCAGGGCACGCCGAGTGACCCGGCACAATCCCATGAAAAACTGTAGAACTTTTCTGTAACTGGGACTCCTTGAGACCCATGCGCAAGAAAGTTTCCCAATATAGGATATTGATGCTACTTCCGCCATCCATTAGAACCTTTTTCAACTCATAACCATTGACCTGCGGTGCAACCACTAAAGCTAACACACCCGGATGCTCTATTCTTTTCGGGTGATCCCTTCTGCTCCATGTTACCTCTTGATCCGACCATCTCAAGTATCTCGGGACAGCTGAAGAAACCGAGTTTACTGCCTTTTTAAGTATCTTTCTGTCTTTGTTGGAAGTTCCTGTAGTATGGACATGGTACTGCCCTAGCTGCTTGGGGTTGGCCTGGAAACCTCCAGCGCCTCCCTGGTTGTTGCCCGGATTACCACGTCCTGCGTTGCTAGCCGGGGGTGGGCCGTTGCCCGGGTTTCCACCCGGACCCGGTCCTGCTCCCCGGCCTGCACCTCGCATTGCCTTCTGTATTTCTTCGTTCTTCCATCTCTGTAAATCTACGCACTGCTCCAGTGAATGATTAGTCGGCCTGCCGTTCCTGCTATGACACGGACAGGGCATCCTGAAAGCCTCTATATGATTAGCCGGCCTGGGTGGTCCTTGGTAATTTCCTCCATTGAAGTTTCCTCCGTTGAAATTTCCTTCAGCTCTGGGTCTCACAAACCCGGCTTCTGTACTGGCGACAAACTCGGAATTTCCTTCATATGGGCGCTCATGCTGGTTGTTTCCGTTGTTACCCGGCGAGACTCCATTGCCGGGTCTTCCACTATTACCCGTGTTGGCTTTCGCTCTCTTATCATCCACATCCTCTTCTGTGGTATCTGTGGCGGCGTGCTTCTTGCATGCGTCCATCAACTCTCCCATTGTAACCTCTGAAGCGTGACGGCTAGACTTCATGCGTGTCAATTTTTGCACCAAGGGTGTGTATTTGCATGTTTTTGCCATAGCTTGTAACGCATCCTTTGACTGGATATCAGTAGACGAGTGGAGAATTTCCATAACCTGGCGCACCCAACTGCGTGCCGACTCTCCTTTCTTCTGAATGCATCGCTCTAGATCATCAATCGTAAATAACTTCCTGCATGTTCCATGAAAATGCTTGATAAAGGCGGTTTTCAGCTCGCCCGATGAATTGACGGATTTCTCGGGTAAATTATTGAACCACAACTTGGCTGCTCCTTCTGACATCATCAGGTACATGAATTTGGCTTGGAGATTCTCAGATGCGTTGCGGATCGACATGGCCATCTCATAGCTGCTCAACCAGGTTTCTGGATCCATGGTCGGCTCATAATTAACCACTTTACCCGGTTCCTTGAACTTATCCGGGTAAGGCTCAGCTCTGATGGCGTCCGACAAACACTTGGGCCCGGCTAAATTTGCCAGGTACTGGCCTCACCCGGGAAACGTGCGATCCTGCTGCAGGTACGGCGGGGGGTGCAACCGCTACCGGCCCTCGTACCGCAGATCCGGCCGCTGCGCGCCTGGCTCGAGAACTATCCACAATAGCTTGCGCTGCTGATACTGCAGGTGTTGCTGGTCTACGGGGAGGAGGCGGCATTTGCTGCTGCTCTGCCCTCCGCCGTGCTGAGCTTGTCTGAATATTGCCGGTATTTCCATTATACCGGCTAACATATGGTGTTCCGTGCATTCCACTCCTGTTATCCGGGTAATTGGCCTGCTGAGCCACTGCTGTGCGCAATAGGTCTATCGCCCGCCGGGTCTCCTCCGCATGGGGTGACTCTCTTACGGGGATGCGATCCAATGCAATGTTGCTGCATATACATTGTCCATGGGGTTATTGAAGTGACCTGGTGGAGTATGAAATCGTGGCGGTGGTGGTGGTGGCGCTGCATTGCCAGTTACGATTCATGTTTGCAACGTGGGTAACCCGGCTTGTACGTTTGCCGGCTGTCCTCCCAAGGTTGCAGGCTGATGTCCGGTTTCCTGATTCACAGCTGGAATTGGTTGATCCTGAGGTGTAATAAATAGTGCGGCCGGGTTTATAGTTCCACCCGTCGCCGGTAATCTCGACTGATATCTTTGATTGTGCATCCTGGTCGACTGAACCTGGAGCCGGTTCTCCAATGCTTCCAGCTCGCGTTGGCGCGCGGCTATCCCCTGTCTCTCAGCTTCCACATCTCTCCTCTGCTGATCCAATGCACGGCGAGCCACATCCAGATCCGCAGCGCGTGCCGCCGCGTTTTCTGGGGTTATCACCGTTGCTAGCACCGTAGGATCCAAGATCAGGTTATTGTTGAACAGAGCCGGATTTCGCGGATTTGAGGGCCCCGCTCCTGGCGTTCTGTTTGCCATAAACCCAAACATGTTTCTTCGCAACTCGCTTTCCGGGGTATGGCTGGTGACTGAAGCCGACTCTCCGTCAACCCGGGCTATGACCGGGTTTCCATCAACCGGATCTTGTTGCTGGGCCAGCGCTCGCGCCGCTCCGACCGCGGCCGTAGTCACGTCCCCCTGATTAAGATTGGTTGCAGGGGCCGTGTAGACCGCGACCTGGCGCGTGATGCCTGGTGCAGATTCGTATTCTTCCTCATCACAACTATCCTCTTCGTACCGGTCCTCCAGCAGGTGCAGGATAGACTCGGTATCATCTTCCCTTATGACCCGGCCACGCGGGGTCCATGCCGGCTCCTCCGGCTGTTCCCTCTTCGTGGTGGGCTCTTCTATCGGATCGACCGTCCCGACCGACTCTTCCCCATCCGACTGAACGCAGGTCGCTCCTCCTGACACAGAATCATATTCAACATCATCAGGAATAGAACCGGACGCACGTACCATGCCGACGAAGACGTTGACCCGGCCGATTGTGACGACGGATCCGGTTTCTAGCTGATCCGACTCTGGCCCCCAGCCAAAGTCGTCCACCATCTTCTTTCCTTCAGGGTTGGTGTAGATCTCGCCGATGACGAGGTTCTTCATGCTTTCCCGAGCTTCTCCCATGATGTAAACACCTTTGGACGTAGGCCCCACGGTGGGCGCCAACTGTCGTGAGATAATCACGGCAGACGTTACCAGGGGTAACTTATCTTGGGGTAATTCGACTCTGGCGTTTGGGAGAGGGTTTAGCTCGGGGGAAATCATGCTATCAATCGATCTGGTAGCTCTGGCAATCAAGTCGCCGAGTCTCCGATCTAGGGTTACAATATCAGCTCTCGTATTACAAGGATCCTCGAATATCTGGTGAAGCTCTCCTTTTCTAACCCTAGGAGCCGGTTTATATGTTACCTGCCCCCTGGCTTCCTATCCAAGACACACCTGGAATCCTACCCAGTAACCTCATACAAACCCTAAGTTTCCTAATAGTAACCCCAAAAGCCGGGTTACGAGGCCTACACTACTTCTTGGGCCTTCTAGAAACTCCCCTTCCTTGGGCCGGGTCTTGCGCGGTTCCCTTTGGGCCGGGTTACACCTTGGCGTTAGCCTACCGGGTTATCATCCCTCCATCATTTCTCATAGATCTTCAAGGAGTGTATCCTTTTCCTTGGAAACAACGACAATATCATCCACGTAAACATAGACATTTTTGCCGATTTGACTATGCAAGCATCTTTACATGCAACGGTGGTATGTTGCACCGGCGTTCTTCATGCCAAAAGGCATGGTTGTGTAATAGTATGTTCCATAGTGAGTTATGAAAGAGGTTTTTATTTGGTATTCTTCTCTCATACGTATTTGATGGTACCCGGAATAAGCGTCCAAAAATCATAAAATCTCAGAGCCAGCAGTGGCATCTATTATATGATCGATTCGCGGTAACACAAACCTATATTTTGGGCACAACTTGTTCAAACCGGTGTAATCTATACACATCCTAACAATAATACTATCCTTCTTCGGGACTAATACTAGGTTCGCAGACCAATCAGTATGTATAACTTCTCGGATAAAGCCAGCTACTAAAAGCCGGATAATTTCCTTGCCTATAGCCTTCCGCCTTCTTCCATCAAAACGACGAAGACCTTGTTTGACGGGTTTTGATACTGGAATAACCTTGAGTTGGTGCTTAGCAAGTTCTCTGGGAACACCTGGCATATCAGTAGGACACCAGGCGAAAATGTCCCAGTTCTCACGTAGGAACTTGATGAGCGCGCTTTCCTATTTGGCAGTCATTTCTGTTCCCACTACGACAAATTTTGTCGGATCTTTGGGATCTAGGATGACCTGTCTTGTATTCTCCGAGGCTTTAAAACTATCTGCCAGCTTCCGGCTTTCTTTTCTGCCGGCATTTCTGTCGGTGATACGTCTTTAGCCAGCTCTTTTAGTTCTTCCTTCCGAATTACTTTTTTTGGGACAAAGGACGTTTCCTTTCTCCAGCTCGTTCACCAATTTTAGGTCACCATATATGGCGATTACTCCTTCTTTTGGGCCTGGCATCTTCAGCTTGTTGTAGATATAGCATGACCTTTCCATGAATTTGGTGAAACCCAGGACGTCCGAGTATTGCGTGATACACACTTTCGAACGGCACAACCTCGAATGAGATCCTTTCCTGGTGGAAGTGTTCTCTCTTTCCAAAGGTTACTTCTAAGGAAATTTCTCCTAGGGACTGTGCTTGCCTGCCAATGTCGTGAAAACGTACATTGTTGTGTTTGAGGTGGGTCTCGGAGAGGTGTAACTGCTTCAATGTACTTAAGTACATGATATTGATACTGGATCCTCCATCCATCAACACTCTTTTGAGCCTACTGTTTTGAACAATAGGGCTTACAACCAAAGCATGTGTGTCGGGTTCTGGGATGTTTCCGGGATGATCAGAATGATCCCAGGTAATTGGTGTATTTGAATACTTCAAGTACTTTGGGGTTGGAGGTACAACCGCATTGATTTCTCGAAGTGTTTGTTTTGCCTGTTTGGCCGAGGGAGTTGCCAGGAAAGTTAGGTTACATTCTCCTTCAACTCTCGGGAGTTTAGGTTCGCCTTTTCGCTGCTGCTCCTAGATTTTATCATCAGTGTCAGACTCGCTTTCTTCCTTTTTAGCTTCCGGCTTTTTCTTGTTGAACTTCCTTTTGGAATTCTTTCCCTTATTCCCGGATTGTGGAGTGCCTTTCATGTGCTTATTAAGCCGGCACAGCGCGTTGGTGTGGGTAGGCTTCCCGAATTGCGAATAGTGTACACAGTTTTCCGACTTAATCTTTTCCCATTCTTCTTTAGAATAGGAGATGGGCTCTGCGCTTTTGCCCTTCCATCTACTGCAATTATCCTTTCCAAAGGTTAAGTTCACTTCCTTGGGTTTTGGTTGTGCTTGGAGTAGCCTTCTTTTCAGAACAAGACGCCTTTTTGGCTTAAACCAAAGCATCAATGTTTTCGCCTCTCGCCCTAATATCATCTTGATCCACTGCGTGCTCATTGCCGGTGGTAAGCATAGATCCGAGATCTTTGTGCTCTTTCGAACCAACCATGAACGGTACGAGGCCGGGTTTTAGGTCATTGATGAAAGCATGCATTTCTTGTGCATCATTTACTCCAGAGAAACTATTCTTCATCGCAGTCCATCTTGAGATAAAGTCAACGCACGACTCGTTATCATATTGTACGCAACAGTTCAGCTTGTTGATGCTCTTAGGGCGTTTATACGTACCCCGGAAGTGTTGAGCGAATACTCTATCCATATCTTCCCAGCTGTCTACTGTTCTTGACGGAAGCCCGTTGATCCAATCTCTGGCTCCATCCAGCAATATTAGGGGAAGAAACTTCACAACCTCTAAATCTGTCCCTTTGTTGATCTGGACGACAGTATAGTAATCTGAAAGCCATGTATCCGGGTTCGTACTTCCGATATACTTTTGATAAGTTGGACCGACTTTGGCAAAGCCAAAGTGTAGACTGATTCTCCGGATCCTGTCAGTGAAACACTTTGATCCAAAATATAAATCCTCTCTATCCGCCTTATCGACGTGCGCGGAATATCTTCCAGCTGAATGGCCAGAAGGGGGTTTTCTCCGTTCTAGTCCATTGTTGCGCGAGTGCGCTCTTCTGGGATTATACATATTTCCTCCGATATCATTTCCTTTGGAATAAGGTGGAGTTCCGCTCCTTGGCCTTTCTTTGTTCCTTGGAGGAGTTCGGTATCTCTCACGTCTGTTAGGAATGTTGTAGCTTTCGTCTTTATCAGCGGAGCGTCTCGGAGACGACATTACTTTTCCGTCTTTCCGGTTTTGCTCCTCCTGTTCCTTGTTGTCACAGGGATTATTTCCGCCTTTCGGCAGATGGGATCCTGTTCTGGATGTTGCATCCTTGTTATCCAGGATTTTCTTGTCCTTTTTGGGATCTCCCTTCTTTTCCTTAGAATCATCTGAATCTTCAGGTTCACCAGGTTCAGGTGCTTCAGCGGCGCACGTGACAGTTTTGCATAAGGCTGAATCATCATGTAACTTCCCTGAACGTGCTTGTCCTCGTTGTTGCTATTGTAATGCTTTACCTAAGAAAGCATACACTCCCTATAGTTTTTCTTCATTGGAGTACATATCATCGTTAAGTATGGCGAACGCGGCTTTCGTGTTTTTGGCGGCGGTTTTGTATATGCGTTCACCCTTAGCATTAGTGATGTAAACATGCCTTTGCCAAGAAGGGGTTTCAAACTTCTTTCTTGCTAGCAGTTCATCCGGCTTTGAAATTCTGGGTAACCGCGTAGGTTTAATTCCAGATCTATTCCTTCTTTCGTACTCCTCTATTTCTTCCTGCTGCATTTTAATGTCAGCCTGGGTTTTGAGGAGGTTTTCTCGAGTTTGGAATAGTTGTTTCTGTTGCCGCATTATATCTTGTCTCATGGCTTCCAGGACTTCCGGGGGCTCGTTTCGTGCCACCGGGGTTTGAATCAAATCAATCTCCTCCTGTTCCGACATTTGGGGAACAAGGATTTCAGCCTTTTTCTTCTCTGCAGGCTTGACTCCACCGCTTCCTCCTACTTCTAGGTTTTGGTTGGCAATGCCTGCCACCTTTTCCACCTTTTTCTTTTGGAGTTTGGATTGGAGTTTCTTGACAGACTTGTTTTTCTTCCTGGAAGATGGAGGATTTTTGCTAGGTTCCTCTTTCGTCAATTCCTTGACGTCAGGATAAGTCGGACTAACTTCACCTTCCTCTTCCTCTTTGTTTGGCAGAGGTGTTTTGGGATTTTCATCTTCCTCATCATCCAAATTTCCAGTCGATTTTGCCATGAGTACTTCATGGATACTCCCTTACATGGATTTGACCTTTCTTTCGAAAGCGTATTCATCTTCATCTTTGGAGTCTGACTCTGCAGATCCGGTTCCTGAATCTAGCTTTGCCTCTATGGCTGCTAGTACAGATTCAGCTTCCGAGTTTGATGCTTGATCGATGAATCTCGTGTTTTCCACCTTTTCTGTGGGATCATGATTTTCTGCCTTTTCCACAGGATTTCTGTCTTCCGTGTTTTCAGCGATCTCAGACTGCACCATACCAATGAAATGGGATCTGGTTGCATGCATCTCGAGAGAGGCAGCAAATCCAGATGTGTTTTGGCAATATGCGACTACGGAAGCTTGATATGCTCCTATGTATGAATAGGGAAAATCTGAGCAGAATCCGACATTGAAGCCTTCATCTATTGGGCATTGGGCGGGTGGGATAAAATTACTTCCACCACGGAATCATATAGCTTCTGCTGTCAAACCGATAAAAACATTAGCAGATCCTATCGGTAAAACGCAGTCACTTACCAAATCATTTTGTGCCGGCATGTATGATCCGTTGTCGAGGAAGCGTCCGACGTTTCCGTCGAATTCCAGGCTTCCGATAGTGATTGTGCTGCCGATTCCGCCGAGTATTCCCGCTCGGAACGTTACTCCCGACGCCGCTGGCCCCACGGTGGGCGCCAACCGTCGAGACATCATAGTAAGGTTCATGGACGGGGGTGCCATAAGCCTACTGGTAGAACGGCAGGGGGACGTGGAAGAACTATAAATGAGAACACCGAGTTTACCCAGGTTCGGTACGACGCAACTAGGCGGCGTCCCTACTCCTACAATCTCACTAAATCAGGGCTGAAGTCTGAAGAATACAAAGTACAATTATGAGTATGGTTTTGCTAACTCAGCGAGGATGAACTTCCCGGCGAGTTGGCTTCTAGCTAATTGTCTCTCTTTCCCCTGCTCTCGTCCGACTTTATATAGATAGCCGGACTAGGGCTTACAATAATGGAACCTAGAAGACTACGGAAAGTATACTTGAAAAGTAAGGAATCTGTCTTATCCTCCAAGTCACACCACTTTGGGCCGTGGTCCGGGTTCTTCTAGAATCCGGCTTCCTGCGTGTCAGCTTACTGGTCCGTCCAATGGACTATGCTCCATTGCCTGTGGGCCACCCTGGTAATCCGGCCTTTGGCCAATGCCAGATATACTCCTAATTGGCATATATCTGACATGTTGCATCCCCGGGAGCTGGGTGAGTTGGATGGGCCTTTCACAGAAGAGGGGGTATGGAGCACTATTAAAGAACTCCCTGCTGACAGGCCCTTGGGCCACATGGTTATGTAGGGGCCTTCTATCATAAGGACTGGAGTACCATCAAACATGATATCATGGCGTCTTTGCAGAAGCTCGATGTGGTAGATTAGAGAGGGTTTGCGAAGCTGAATAGAGCATTGATGATGCTGATACCCAAGAAGCCCGATGCTGTTGAGGTGGGCGACTTCATGCCGATAAGTCTAGTCCATAGCTTCTCTAAATTATTCTAAAAAATCCTTGCAAACAGACTCAGGAGAAAATTGGGGGAGCTTGTCAGCACAAATCAATTTTCCTTTGTTAGGGGGCGGAGCTTGCATGATAATTTTATATTGGTTAGGCAGATGGCTCAGAAAATAAACACAAGAAGGGAGAAGGGTGTCCTTCTGAAGCTTGACATTGCCAAAGCTTTTGACTCCTTGTCTTGGTCTTTTCTGCTGGAAGTGTTACAGACGACGGGGTTCAGTGAGGCTTGGTGCAGATTGATATCCATTCTACTTCGTACGGCCAGCACAAAAATCCTGGTAAATGGAGTGCCAGGGAAGAGGATTGTTCATGCTAGAGGGCTGAGACAGGGGGACCCTATTTCCCCCATGTTGTTCGTGCTGGCAATGGAAGTGTTCACTTGCATAATCTTTAAGGCAGTTGAGGAGAGTCTGTTTGCCCCCCTTTCGGGTTGCATGGCAAAACAACGCGTGTCCATTTACGCCGATGATGTGGTGCTCTTCATTAAGCCCTTGGAGAGGGATTTGGAGGCGGTGAGACAACTTTTACACATCTTCGGGGAAGCTTCGGGATTGCATGTCAACTATGCCAAGACCTCAGCTACGCTCATTCGTGGAGAGGAGGCTGATGAGAATACGGTAGCACAGGTGATGAACTGTAACATTGTGGGATTCCCAATAAAACACCTCGGGCTTCAGCTAGCGTTGCGTCCTCTCTCTATAGGAGAATGGCGGCCCTTGCTCGACCATGTTCTGAGGTGTGTGCCATCTTGGCAAAGCGGG
Organism: Alopecurus myosuroides; assembly: GCA_028641055.1. NCBI lineage: Eukaryota > Viridiplantae > Streptophyta > Magnoliopsida > Poales > Poaceae > Alopecurus > Alopecurus myosuroides. Next base: position 259,625,067 of record CM054060.1, read on the forward strand.
ATGATAGCCAGAGCAGGAAGGTTAACCTTAGTCAAAGCGGTGGTCGCGGCGAGGCCGTTCCACCAGTTGTTTGTGGCTGAGGCTCCTTGTTGGTTTTTGGAAGAAATAGACAAATGGATGAGGGGACTTTTTTGGTTCGGTGCGGAACACGCTCTGGGGGCCATTGCCTGGTGGCGCGGGAAAATGTTTGTAAGCCAACAGTTTTTGGAGAGCTGGGAGTAAAGGACCTAGGGCTACATGGCTTAGCCCTCAGAGTCAGATGAGAGTGGCTGAGGAGAACGAATGAGTCTCGACCCTGGCAAGGACTGCTAGTCTTGAGTGATACCATGGATGCAGAAGTTTTCAAGGTGAAAATTAGAGTGGGGAATGGGAGAAAAACCCTGCTTTGGAAAGACAGTTGGCTGGATGGGCTCACGGATGGAGACATCGCCCCACTGTTGAGGGAGGCTGTAAACACCAGAACAGCTAATAAAAGGACTGTCTTCGAGGCCTTGAGAGAGAACAGATGGTTGTCTGACATTAAGTCCCCGCTTGACTTGAGAATGGCATCCCAATGCATAAATCTTTGGGTATTCATCCAGAGGACAGTTAGGAAGGAGACGAGGGAGGACGAGTTCAGCTGGCCGGCCTCGGCTTCAGGGGTCTACTCGGCCAGCTCCACGTACAAAATGCTCATGCAAGGTCTCGTCAGATTCCCACTGGCCAATGGGATCTGGAAATGCTGGGCTCCAGCGAAGTGCAAAATATTCACGTGGCTTGCGCTTCAACACAGGATTTGGACATCAGATAGGCATGCGAGGCATGACCTCCAGGATCAGTCGGACGCGTGTCAACTATGTTTACAGGAGATTGAGACCGCTGACCACATACTGGCTCAGTGCGTTTACCTGAGACAAGTTTGGTGGCTTTGCACCCAAAAACCACGGACCTCAATTCCTATCCCACCTGTTTGGACACTTTGGAGAATTGGTGGTTGTCAGTTAGAGATAGATTCACACAAATAGAGAAAGTCTTTTGACTCGCTGGTGACATTGGTCTGCTGGAACATCTGGAAGCAGCGCAACGCTAGGGTGTTTGGGAACACTACTCAATTCAGGAACGAAGCTGACCTTACTGCTAGAATCTTTGAGGACCAAAAGCTTTGGAGGGCTGCGGGAGCCGGAGTGGGAGTCATGTTTCGTGAGTAGTTGCCTAGGTTTGTGTGAGTGTCTCTCTTGACAGCTGAGTTGTGTGTAACTTTTGCTGTCGGCCTCTTGTAACGTCAACTCTCTCCTTCTATAAAAATCAGGTATGCAATTGCATACCCTCTAAAAAGACAAAGAAAAAAAATCTAGATCTAGTTCTCGAGATCGTGTATCAGACACTGTAGAAGCGGAAGAGATGCCGGTGGCGATGTCGATGAAGTCGACACTTAATGGGTGAAGAGCGTACCAAAAAGGAAAACATGACACTTGACGCGATAAGGGTGTGCAAGTTCGACCTTTGCAAAGGTTTCATTTTTTTTAATAATTTCGCTGGCGCTGCACAGCTCGGGTCGTATCCATAGAGAGAAGCCCTTTATTCTTTGAAAATTAGAGAGAAGCCCGACCTCGGGAGAAACCTATGAACGAACCCAACTGGAATTAAACTCAAAGTGGCCCATAGAATGTGCTTCTAGCTTGGCCCCCTTGAACTCGTCCAGCACGTGCCATGAGTCCTGTACTCCTGTCCAACGTGCTGTATCCAAATGTTACTTTCAGGTCATTGTCAATTGTCAAAATCAGTTTATAGCTTTCGGAATCCAAGTGCAAGCCAATAAAAAGTTGCTGGGAGAAGCAACTATGCAAAAGAGAAAATTGTATGCACACTTTGCGCTGAAAAGGGCAGGGAGAGTCGATAAACGGTACCTACTTGGAAGAAATGACGCATTTGGTGAGGTAATATGCAGGGGTCAGTGTCTACCTGAACATACAAAAGAAACCTCGCTTTCCTTAAGACTGGATAGGCCAAAATATTTAATCTCATGGTCGATCAGGTAACATGAAAACAACATTCTGTGTTGATCTTATAAAAACAACATTCGGTGACATGAAAAAAAATATGTCACGCTTAGTTGGAATTTCATCAAGGAATCACCTGATTAGTGTCTTAGTAAATTCCTCCCAAATCTTCCATTCCAATATTTAACAGAAGAGCAAAACCACTTTTCATAACATTGCAGTACTCACACGAGAATCATCGGATGGAGTGACCCAGAAACATCTGAACCCGATTCTGGAAAACAGTTCAACAATCGTACTTCCAAAAGTTACCAAAACTTTCACGCATGCAGGTGTATGGTAGAAATTAAATTTTCTTTTGCACATTAAATTGCGAATTCTGCAAAAATAGTAAGTCGTGTCTAAGGGCATCTCCAGTCGACCCCCAGAGCCCACCAAGCGGCCTTTTTAGCGCCGGAAGCGACGAATAGCGCCGTTTTCGCACCAGTCGGCCCCTCCAGAAGCCCAAATAGCGCCGTTTCGGCGCTATTTCGCACCGCGGCACCCAGGAGAAACCCAGCCTGCTGGGTTCGGCTTGGGGGGGGGGGGGCGAAATGGCGGGGCAGCCCACGCGGAACAGCGCTGTCAGCGACGCGTGGGGGAAACCGCGGGAACAGAAACCCCCGCCCGTGATCTTCTTCTCGGCTCCCGCGTCGGTCAAAGGCTGCCGGCGTTTATGGCGTGGCGGGCGGCCAGTGCATGCGCCCGTGCAAAGGCTGCCGGAGTAATGGCGTGGCGGGCGGCAGCGACGGCACACGACGCAGTAAATGCCCGCCAGGGCTACAAAAGGCCCCTCGCCGCTCGCCGCTCTCTCCATTCTTCCTCCTCGCCGCTCTCCCCGTTCTTTCTCTCCTCGACGCTCTCCCCATTCTTCCTTCCTCGCCGGAGATGGACAACTACGATGAAGCCGCTGCCGCCACCTCCGCAAGCACGAGGCCTGGGCGCTGTATCGGGCGGGCTATCCGTGCCCGCCCGATATGCGCGTCCCAAGCGCTGCCGCCGGACAACAACGGTGGCAACTCAGCGTCGGTGGGATCCCCGTCCCCCCATCCCCTCCACCGACGCGGAGTTCCGGCAGGCCATCGACGATGTCCGTCGAGGGCTGACGCCGGACGAGGCCGCGCGGCTGCACTGGAGGCCGCACGGCAAGGACACGTTCTGGTGGCAGGAGCTCCAACGCCGCCACGACGCGGACATCCCGCCCCGGGCAACAACGGCCCTGTCGAGGGACGCGCGAACGACATCGGCCGCAAGCGTTGGTGGGGAGGCCAGCACCGCACGCTCGAGTGGGTGCTGGACTACATCGACCCCGGCAACGAGCCCCGGCTGCAAATGCCGCCCCGCCCGCACCCCTTGTTGGCAGCGCGGCGGATGGGCGGATCGTCGTCGGCCACCTCCTCCTCCTCCGGCGCCCAGTCTCCTTCCCTCACCCCTCCCCTTCTCAACTCCGGGCGCCCTGCCCCCAGGCGCAGCGGCGGCGCCCTGCATATCGGTGACGGAGGGCGACGAGTGCGCCCGAAGACGGAGGTGGCGGAGGACGACGAGTGGCCCAACATGAAGGCCGCGGAGAAGCTCTCGCGCAACACCCTCCAGCCGGTCCCCGACGACGTCGCCGCCGACTGGAGCCTGCGCGACAGCACCGAGGAGGAGCTGGAGCTCCAGCGCCGCCTCCTCGCCGAGGCGGAGCAGCGGAAGGCGTAGCGCGAGCAGGAATCCGCTGCCAATGCGGGCCGCCGCCGCGTCCCTCCCCCTCCGCAGCCGACGGAGGTGCCGTACGTCGTCCTCGACCCCGACACCGACGACGAAGCCGAGTTCCAGCGCGCCCTGGCGGTGAGCAGGTGGGGCGACGCCGGCGCAGGCCCGAGCGACCCACATTGCTGCGCCCCCGGAGAAGGGACGAGCAGGTGGGACGCCGACGGCTCGGACGACGACGACGACGGCGGGGACGACTACGACTACAGCCAGGCAATCACGGCGAGCCTCGGCCTGCAGTAGCCGTAGTTAGGACTTTATTTATTTTTATGTTTTAGTTAAATTTCTGTCAAATTCTATGAATTTGCGTCGAATCTAATTTTTTTGAATTAATTTGGGCCGAGGGTTGGGCTGGGGGGCGACTGGGAACCGTGCCCCCAGGTTCCAGATTAGCTCCATTTGACGCCGCGGCGGCATCAAAACAACGGCGTTTTGGGCGGGGGGGGGGGGGGGGGGGGGGCGACACGGCTGGAGATGCCCTAAGTTACAGAATTAGGAAATTGTAGTTTAAGGAAAAATAGCAGGAGAGATACCCACTGCAATTTTTATGTTAATTAAGCAGTAATGAATCACAAACGGATTAAAAAAGATCGAAAAAGATAAACTTGTGTTTGCAGCCGATCTCCAAATTGTTGAGCATATTAAGTTCTAATTCTATGCCTAACCAGATCCAGCTCGTGCAGATATACTGTCTTCCGACAATTGAAAGTGGGTATTCGGTCCTTGAATTTTTTAATATTCCTAATAATCCAATGGCTCATGATGCCAAAATAATGATCTCCACAAAGAATGGGAAAAATCTTCCATGACAGAGAGGTTCCTTGATCTTTGAAGACAGATGAAAAATCCCAGCATTCTACTCCAAAATGACAATGCTGAAATGGTGGACTAAAGTTTATTCTTGAGAAGACAATGACGAACCTTTTTAAGGGTTAGCGCTCAAGAAGTGACTAGGAGGCGGCCCAATCTTCCCCTCAACCCGTGAGTGCCACCGTGGGTTCCTCTGCCATCTGTTAGCCGCTACGACAACGGGATGGTGGAGGAACCTCGGTTCTATGTGTCAGGTACAGTCCCATAGGTTTTTCGAGTTCTTCGTCACCCGTAAAGTTGGGACATCAAGGACGATGAGAATTATAGTTCCTCGACTCTCTCGAGGTTGATGTACTTCCTCGAAGCGGTGTCAATGAATTGGAGGATGATGTTGATCGTCGAACACTAGGTCTGGTGTGATAAGATGCATGCCACGCCGTATTTTTGTTATCCGGTTCTATCACCGTCCGATGAAGTTCAGTTAGGTACGCCATAATCAGGGAACTTGCGATGTCTGTCCGGAGTTGGGATTATCTCCTAGTCCTTGTAGGCGCTAGCTTTTGTAGGACATTGATCTTTCTAAACCACGGTGTCTTCTAGTCTACATCGACGACTTTCCGATCGTTGCTTATACAAGCTCGTGAGATTTTAGAAGTTGCTTAGAGTGCGCCAGAGGCCACAGGTGGTAACAAGATTTGCTCACAACGCACCACCGAAGGATGCATAAAGAAGACATTGCTGATCTTTTGAAGTACTTGTTTATAATTTCATATTCTTGTACGGAAGTTCTTGCTAGGGCTGTTTTCAGATAATACATGGCCTTAGACCTTTTCGCAAAAAAGAAGTTTTTTATTGAAAGCATTGGAGAGCTGCACAATTGTATGTAGGCTCCTGAAAATTCTTCCATGATAACAAAAATTCTTGGTATTCAATCGACCAGGTAAAAGTAACCAGAAAAACACCTTATTCTTACGCCGACAAGAGCATTTCCAAATGCAAAAAATGGTCATATTTAAGTTTGAAACTTGGTATGCAACCTGAATAAATGGTCATGTTTAGTTCAAAATTTTGAACACACATACATACATGTAATAATTTTTATCGTACGCAATGTGCAATCACTCATAGCATCACTCTTTTATAAAAAGAAACTTGGACTACAGCTCGAGCTACTTCCCATGCGTTCTTCCTGTAACTGAATCTTTAACCTGTGACCAGTGTCCTTGCTGAAAAGTACTGGCAGCAAGTTGATCAGTCGAAGACCCGCAGTTGAAGGCAAAATATAGCTGGGCATGCAGTGTAGGCTCTGTTACACGCAATAGCAAAACAACGATGAAATTAAGCAAGATCGAACCAACGGGGACACGAGATTTTAACGTGGAAAACCCTTCCAAGGAGGAAGAGAAAAAACCACGGGCGCCAGCCAGCAATACTTCACTATTTCGGGTGAGGTTACAATCGCGCCGGGATTTACAATGTATGGCTTATCCCGTGCGGCGGCTTACAAGAGGTATATAAAGGCGGTCCTGACCTAACTAGGTCGGTAACAGGTAATCCAACTCCGACTCGGTCACAACTCGTTGCGCCTCCGGCTCCACTCGTCAGAAGTTCGGCCTTCATCAGTATATACGAATATGAATTTGGATCACCATAAAATAACAGGCTCAACTTCCACGATCCATCAGCTTAGATTCATCACGAGACATCCTTGAATCCTCCCCTTTGTCCATCCATTTCAAGCGCCCCGAAAGCTAAATAACTCGATCCACCCTCCATGCATTGATCGCGAATTCGCCACGACCACCAACACCAAGTAGCACTATATATGCTCGTAAATTTGTTCGTGGCCGCTCCACCGACCAATGGTTTCTTGCTTCCGGGCGCGTCGTCTGGCCGGTGGCAAGAACCCGCCGGCAGCGCCAGTGCCACCGCCACCGCTGATTCCATACGGGTCGTCGTACTCGGAGATGGAGGGAACGATGGAGAAAAAGCGGTGGGATAGCCTGGACTCGTGGTCGATGCTCCTCGACGCGGGCGTCGAAGCGACGGAGCAGCAGGCGAGCTTGTCGGTGGCGGAGCAGCAGCGGGAGGAGTGGATGGCCGACCTGTCGCAGCTCTTCATCGGGAACAAGTTCGCGTCGGGGTCCAACAGTCGCATCTACCGCGGTATCTACCGGCAGCGCGCGGTGGCGGTGAAGATGGTGCGCCTCCCGGAGCGCGACGAGGAGCGGCGGCGCGCGCTGGAGGAGCAGTTCAACTCGGAGGTGGCCTTCCTCTCGCGGCTCCGCCACCCGAACGTCGTGCAGTTCGTCGCCGCGTGCAAGCGGCCGCCGGTGTACTGCATCATCACGGAGTACATGTCGCAGGGCACGCTGCGGATGTACCTCCACAAGAAGGACCCCTACTCGCTCTCGACGCAGACAGTGCTCCGCCTCGCGCTCGACGTCGCCCGCGGCATGGAGTACCTCCACGCGCAGGGCATCATCCACCGCGACCTCAAGTCGCACAACCTGCTGCTCAACGACGACATGCGCGTCAAGGTCGCCGACTTCGGCACCTCCTGCCTCGAGGCGCACAGCTCGCGCGCCGGCGCCGGAGCAGGAGGCGGCGCCGAGGGCAAGGGTATTAACATGGGCACGTACCGGTGGATGGCGCCCGAGATGGTGCGCGACAAGCCGTGCACACGCAAGGTGGACGTGTACAGCTTCGGGGTGGTGCTGTGGGAGCTCACCACCTGCCTCGTGCCGTTCCAGGGCATGACACCCGTCCAGGCCGCCTACGCCGCCTGCGAGAAGGACGCCCGGCCGCCGCTGTCGCCAACCTGCCCGCCAGCGCTCAACAGCTTGATCAAGATGTGCTGGGCCGGCAACCCGGCGAGGCGGCCTGAGTTCAGCTACATCGTGTCCGAGCTGGAGAAGTACGACCACTGCCTCCGGGAAGGGCACCCACTGCAGCCACCGGTGTCGCCGGTGTCCTCGTTCCTCAGCATCTTCAAGCTCGGCTCATGCTTGAGCACTAACCTGCCCTCCATACCCGCCCACGTCTACCGTACCGATTAATTTGTTCCTACTCGACTAATTTAGCAGTCCATTTCTGCTCTGCGATCCATCGGTGCGTACATCGTACATGTATAATGAAATTGATCGATCTATCCATCAGAAATCGGAACTGAACTGAATGTAAATATGCAGTAAATCAAATTCTTTCTCGGTCGATTCTGTCCAAGGGTATACTCATCTTTCGCTCCACAAAATAATCATTGGATCGAATCGATCACAAATTCACAGGACGCCTTGCTGGTAGCAGTCGTCGAGGGTGTTCTTGGCCATGATCCGGTTCACCTTCTGCGTGGGGTGGAAGGCGTCCCAGAAGAGGAACTTGTCGGCGTCGTCGCACGTCAGCGGCGCCTCGTCGTTGCACATGAACCCCATCTCGAACATCCCCGTCGCGCAGCACCCTTGCTCCACGTTCTCCAGCCCGAACTTTCCCGGGTTGGTGATGAAGTCGAGCATGGCGTCGTAGACGGGGATGTAGGCGAGCTTTAGGGTCGGGAGCTCGGCCCGGAGGCCGCGCACCATGGCCTCAAGCTTCACGTTGTACTCCCTGGCGACCCGGTTGTACTCCTCGATGCAGCCGCCGCCGCCGAGCATGTTGGTGGTTCGCTCCAGCGGGAGGCAGCCGATGGGGGAGAGCCCGGCAAAGGTGACCCGGCGCGCGCCGAGGCGGTGGATCTCCGAGAGGAAGTGGCGCGCGCCGGCGACGATGAAGTCGGAGAACTCCTCCACCGTGTACTGCACGAACCGGCCCGTGCCGAGCATGTAATAGTTCTCGAGGAAGTCGTTGGTGCCGATGCTGACGACGTGGAGCGCGCCGCGGATGATGGCGCGTGCGCGCGCGGCGCCGGCGTAGGCGCGCAGCCGGTCCTGGTACTCCTTGTAGTACTCCACCTCCTTCCACAGCGGGATCACTGACTAATGCCACGCGTTTGTCAGTGCAGTGCAGTACAGTGCATTACATACTTGCATACTGAAGGTATACGCTGCATTACGCTGCATTATACTGAAAAACACCCCATGCTGTATAAGAAAACTGTTATTTCACGGTACGTCGGGCGAAAAACTTAGTCTACAAGGTAAACGCTTTTTCAAAGAAAAAAATGGAGACCCTCTCCATCAAAATGATCCACGCATCTTTTTTAAAAAATTTTAAAACGAATCACGACGCCTTACAAAGAGTTATAAGAATCTATCGACTGAAAGCCGACGACAAATTCGTCACACCTAGGGAGAGGGGAGGTGTCCTAATCGGAGCCAAGTGCCCTGACCTAACAGCACATACACGTATCAATCTAACCTAAAGGCCTCACACAAGCCGCCGATAGAGAGCCGGGAGCACGATCCGGTCCAACAGACACAAGGCGCGCGCCGACACGCACGGCGATACTCCGTTATCGCCGTCTTCCACCGAAACATCTTCACAAGTAATCAATCCAATGACTTTGCGAGGCCTGCTGTCGATGCCGCCACGACGTCCGATAGCGTGTACGCTCTGCGCGAGTCCATTATGATACGTCCGTCACCGAGAGCCCTCAACAACATTCCGCCGAATCTCGCCATTGTCGATGCGGTAAGACGTACACGCTCCACCACTAGTCCTTCCAGCCGAGTCCGACTCCAAGAAAGATGCCCACAACAGGGACATGAAGAAGAGACGCCAACATCATCCAATCCGAGAAGCCCGGATCTAGGTTCCTTCCTCCCCTCCCCCTCCCCCCCCCTCCCGCCCCCGAGACTACAAAAGGTGAAGACGAACATGGTACCACGACAACGCTTTTAAGGAGTCGACACCCGTGGGCACTGTCGCTGCCGGCTTCGGCCAAAACCAGAGGCCAGATTTTTCTCCGACGCATGTAACCTTCCACCTCCCAGCCAGTCCACCAAAGCCTCCATGCAGCCGCACCGAGCAAAGCCTAGCGTGGTAACATGCCCCCGAAGCAGCATGAGTGGGTCGACAGACGTTTCACGGCGATGCCTTGATCAAAGTAATGGCGCAAAAACACCGCCATCCCCCGCCAAGACCGAAGTCAACATTGTTTTCACCGGCAAATATGTCTCCCCAACTTGCATCCAAGACTAGATCATGGATCTCGCGATCCGACAACCCGGCCTCAGGCCGACCTCCTCCGGAGAAAGAGAAGACCGAAGACCACCACCGGCATGCCTGGAGCAGATCCCGAACATCCTTCGTGATGCGGAAGTAGTCTACGGGAGACTCCGCTCGACGCCAACGAAGAAGCAACTCCCTAGCTACATGCATGGAGGTTTAAACGAAACTCTTGTTGTTGTTTCGGTTTTCCCTATTGACCAAACTAGTATATCTTAGGGCTCTTTTGATTCATAAGATAGGAAAAATGAGTGTTCAGCATAAAACCACCACTTTAGTGACCAAATTTTGAAAAACCACCAAGTACTAAGTTTTTCCAAATCGAGCCAAACTGAGATTAATCACACGTTGACGCTGTTTACTGACAGCAGAGGCCCACCTGTCAGAATGACGTGGCATCAAATAAGAAAAAAAATCAAAAAAAAAACCCGTATGGTCTTCCTCTTCCACCACACCTTCCGCGCGCACGCCAGCAGCGGCCGTAGCGCGCTCGCTCGCGCACGCACGCGTAGCAGCAGCTAGCCAGCGCGCACGCTCGCGCAACACAGCTAGCTAGCAGCAGCTCCCGTGCAGCGAGCAAGCGAGCTGCTCCTGTGCGGCCGTGCCGTACCGTCCGTGCTGTTGTGCGCGGCCAGGCCAGCGAGCAAGCCGTGCCGTGCGGCGAGTGAGCTAGCAGCTGCTCCCGTGCGGCCGTGTCGTGCCGGCGCCGCCGTGCGTGCGTGCGGCCGGGCGAGGGCGCCGCCGTGTGTGCGCTCCGCTGGCGTGTGGCCCACACGCTGCCGTCGCGCGCCAGCCTGGTAAGGTTGCCGGTCCTGCCCGCTGCCACTGCTGTGCACATTGTGTTTGATAAAATATCTTGAAGAGGGTCCTATTCAAGATGATGACAGGTGGGTCCACCATTCGGTTTGCCTGTTAATTCGTTTTCAATCGTCATTTGACTCGATTTAAAAAACAATACTAGAGTGATGGTTTTTTTGCAATCTCACACTAAACTGGTGGTTTTCCGAAATTTTATCTCTAGAGTGGTGGTCTTTTGCTAAAAACTCTATGAAAAACGTAAGAATGAGAATCCTATAGGATTAGGATGACATGTCAACTTGAATCCTATGGAAAGAGTGATTCTCTTTGATTGTGTAAATGAATTTTTCATGAGGTTGGACTTCATGTTAGTTTTCTATAAGATTTGCACTACAAGATTTCTATGGAAATATTTTCTATAGGATGCAATCCTATGAATCGAACAATATCTAAAGGAAAACTTCCTATAGAATTCTATCACGCAAAACCCTATGCTACCTCCACTCCATAATATAAGGCATATTTCATTTGCTTTGATCGACCCTTTGACCAACAATTAATCTAACAATATGTAATTTATGCGGCATATAAGTGATATCAATGTATTCCTACTCAAAAGTACTTTCTTATGATTATGAGTTCTATCACAAAAGTTTCATATTAAAATAAGTAAATCTTGGTCAAAGTCCCAATTAAAGGAAACAATATACGCCTTATATTTTGGAATGGATGTAGTACTCCTACATGATTAAGACAGATAGATCGGTGACATATACTGCATGGAAGAATATGGAATCTATTTAGAGCGCGTAAAAGTGGGAACCACATTGGACGAGCGAGGAATAATTTGCGATCTCTGAACTCAACAGCAGCAGCAACGGCGGCGCATCCCCAAATCGGGTGAAGAGAGCTTAATGCGTCACATGCAAGGACGCCGCATACAGTAGCCGATGGTCCTGGTGCTTTCAAGATTCAGTTAATTGCATTAGGTGGCCGATCGAATTATCACAAAACTGGCTGGAGGTTTTACTCACGATGTCAGGCAAGACTGCGGAGTGCAGTGGCCCTACGGGGCGGCCGATCGCAACGGTGCCGACTATCGGCCAGGACCGATCTTCCACCGCTCGCGCGGGCACAACCGATTGGTCGGAGCTGCCACACTGCCACTCGGTGTTGGCACCGAACTGAGAAAAGTGATTGGGCGATCCGGCAGCGCGTAGACTTTTAGAACACGCAATATTAAAACGCCGGCACCGGTGGTTCCAGTTCCAGGCCATGGGTGGGTGGTTAGTTGAGCCATCAAAATGAATTGCTACCAAGAACGCATCTGCATCGTTAAAACGGCATGTACACTCCAACAGGTAACGAGAAGAAAAAAAAGTACGGAGAAATGCTGATGAGGGGGGGAGAAACCGGCTCGCCCGTGATCCTTAAACCGACGAGAAATGTCGATTCACAGACGTACACCGCGTCACGTTTGACAGTGACGCTCAGCAGGCGCCTACTAGCTAGCAGGACACTAGGCTTTGATTTCATCCGTGACTTCTCACCGACCTCCGCGCAGCGCACTCTAATAATCTCGGGCTAATTAATCGCACTGCACCCAGAGTTCACGTACGATTGTTAGTACCGTACGCGGCGCCAAAAACAGTCTAAGCGTTGTGACTATTGACAAGATTAATCGGAAAATCTCAATAGATCGTCAGTGCTAAACCAGCACGATGAGCATTACGTAGTACGCATATCGACAAAAAAAAACTGTACGTACGAACGGACGAGTGGAGAAAATCGCGCGGTGCGGTGCTTACCAGGACGCCGGCGGTGGCGTTGTCGACGCCGGTGCCGGCGGAGGCGAAGCAGACGCCGCGCGCGAAGTCCGCGATGCCGTACGCCGGGTCGAGGTAGGCCGGGACGAGCGGCGGCAGGCCGAGCGCCTCGGAGATGAAGTCCGGCGGGAGGCGCCCGTTGCCGAACCGGCCCGTGGCGCGCGCGCCGCCGGGCATGTCGCGGCCGTAGGGCGAGAAGTCCGACCGCAGCGTCGTGTCGATCTGGTTGTTGTTGCCCGTGTCCACCGTCGAGTCCCCGAACACGATCACCGCCGGCACCCGCGGCGACGCCGCGCTGCTGCTGCACCTGCCCGTGTTGAGCACCAGCGCTGCTGCCAGCAGCAGCGACACCACCAACGCCGATCCGGCCTGGGAGTGGCCCGACGCCATGGCAGAGCAGACGGGCGGCAAGCGCCGGCCGGAGAGTGGTTCGTTTTAGTGTACGAGTGGTGTAAGCAAATGAGTGATGGGGCGAGGGGAGAGGCGTGTCATCGTAATAAATAGCCGTGATGAGAGAATAAGTGGAATCGTGGGGATAGCTGCGACAGCATGGCATGCACGTACTGCGTGCACGATCGTCAGCAGCAGTGTGCGTTCTTCTATGGTCGCTCCGCCTCCTTAAAAGTCGTCATCGTCGTGCATGTCTGCGTGACTCAGATCATACCCAAAACTTTTGGTCCCTCCCTCACTAATTTAAATCCTTAGTAAAGTCATTTAGAAAGTGGACAGACAAGAATTTTCCGCATAAAAGGAGATCCACTCTAGCAGTCCCTAAAATGGTTTGTGTTTTTTCCCCTCTATCTAAACATGCACATTATACGCGTACCATTCTTTTTTACCAAGCGAGGCTCCCCTCGTCGATTTCCATCATATAAACCGCCATAGTTTGTAGAACAGAATGACAAACATAAAAAGAGAAACAGAAACAGGATTTTGCAGCTATCTCTCAGCTACTTATTACAAGCGTCAGGCCATAGCGCAAAAACCAGCTCAACACACGAGCTTTCTAACTGCAACTCTACAAGGATCCACGATCAAAACGAACCTATACCAAAACATAAATTAACCCATTGGCTCTGTTATAGTCGGAGCCCACCCATGGTTCTTCGAGTAGGCTTCGTGCATCACCATCTTGATCATCTCCACGACTTTCTCAAGTTTTCTTTGACCTTCACTTTGTTGGAATTTTGGGCTATATTTCCTAAATGGTCTGGCTTATTTTTCATTTTCCAATATTACTAAAATCCTAGAGTCCCATGTGTCCCATCGGTACATGCCGAAATAGGCTTTCGGCCCGCTATATTAATATAGCAACCACGCCGATACGAGAGTTTGAACCAAATAAAATGTTGGGGCAACAACAAAACATGCCCAAACAGGAAACAAAATGAAAGTAGACGAAGTGACAAAACAAAGATGACCTGCCACTGCTGCGCTCTCTGACTTTGTCCCACCGTGATCCAGGTACCCCCGACGCGCCTCGTGCCAAGCAGTCCCTCCAGGGAAGGAAGAATTGTCGACACAATGCTGCTACCCAGATCAGAGGCCCTAGGGTTTCCCCCGACATGGAGAGTACAACGGGCAAGGGATTCCGACGGTGCCCTCCATGAAGGAATGGTGCCACACGACGGCGGCACCGTGTCCGGGTCAGACTAACTAACAGGGATTTCTCTCAACCCCTATCCACACAAAAAATCCTGGCGCGAGGGGGTACCACCACCGACCATCGCCAGCCACCGATATGCGCCACCATGATCTTGAGTCATCCTCATCGGTCACTTCATGATACCAGCAAACGGCCTGCAAGGTGACGTCACACGACATTGTCACATGAAGGACAACAACCCCGCAATCACGCGGGAGGTACCCACCTCAACCGCCGTGAGGCAGTCATCGACTGGACAGAGCAGCAGGAGCACACCAGGCCCCGTTGGGCCCGGCCGAGCCCAGATGGGCCCATAAAGCCTCGTTGCCCTGCTGCAATAAGCAAGCCGCATCGCTGTCATTGTCGCCTCGAACCTGCGCCGTAGCACCCTGGCCCACACAAGCCCATCTAAGCCCGCCCGAGCCCATTGGAGCCCGAGATGCCTATGCAATGGGCCTAGCCGGCCGCCGATGCCACCTGCAGCCGGAGCTCCGCTGCCGGAGGGCACCGCCACCAACATCACCTAACCGCGTTGGACCAATACTTCTTGAGGAGCACCGCTGCCAAGAATGAAGGAGGCCCCGACCACCCCTCCATGCCACAGGGAAAGGAAGGTCGTCGCCGCCGGCACCACGCGGGCCTTGCCTGGTGACCGTTGCCAACGGCAGCGGCGGGGGTTAGGGGGTCGGAGAGGAGGCCCTACGACCGGAGGCGGGGGAATCCCTCGTCGCCCTAGGAGGGGGAGAGGGCGAGACGGAGGAGTGGACAGGATCGTCGCCCCATCCGTACATGGACATAGTTGAGACAAAAGTTTAACCCAATTCACAGAACGCGTGTGTGCACTATCTTTCTCTCGAGCGCACGTCGCCGACGGAACCGTCGCGCACGCGATTAGTTTTTACCCAATAGTCGCTGACAAGCTGGGACCACTTGTGTTGTTTGAATCTCGGGGGACGCGCTGTATCGGTTTTTTGTATTTCCTCTTTCCCCAACCCCCTTCCATATGCTTTGCTTTGTTTCTCTCTGTTGGGAATATGCCCTAGAGGCAATCATGTATGATGTAATTCCCAATGTATTCATAAAGTTATTAAGTTGTCCTTTGGTTTGAACATCTGATATATGTCATTGAATATGTGATTCGATTGTGGAACTATGTATTCATGTTGTTTATACTAATTGTCCTTGGTCGTTAAGGTTGTGCTGGACACACACCCTAGACTAATGTGAGTGTTGGCTGATGACACGGTTCCACTTGTCATGGGCATGGTGATGCCATTCCAACGTTCACGGACTTGGATAAAGAGTTTAGCAAGTCGGACTGACCCACATTGAGATGCAACGAGCAAGTCGTCATTTGCATGTCTCAATCAATATAATCCTTAGACCTGAGGTTATCGCACAATCCGAGTTGTGGATCACCGACTTAGGTTCTGTCAAACGTTGTTCTGTGACAAGGCAGCTATAAAGGCAGAGTTCGGATCGAATGAGAAGCAAGCTGCGAGATGTGGATAATCAAGATGGGATTTTGCCCCTCCGAATGGAGAGATATTCTCTGGGCCCTCTCGAGTGATATGATTCAGGAAGCATGGCCATGCGCGACTCAGTTAAGTGTTAAATGTGTCTGTTGACTAAGAGTTAGTCAGATGAACCACATATCACGGACCGAGAAGAGAGTTGAGCTATTTAAGGGATGACGATAAATCGCCTATAGTTCGACAAGGTATATCGTGAGGCAAAAGGGACTAAGATGTAAATCACATTGGAAGGTATGTCGTCGTGACTCAATGGGACTTGGGAGTCGGCACGTTCTGCTAGGATCCGCTACCGATTGATCGATTGAGAGTCGGACTCTAATCGTGTCCAAGTCGCCATGAGCCTGCAGGGTCGCACACTTAAGAGCGGGAGCAAGTATTGGTCGGGTTGGACCCGAACCGGAAATGACTGAGTTTGTGAGTCGGACTCACAGGGGGAATGGGCCACAAGTGTTGTGAAGCCCAATACCATTCGCTATATAAAGAGGGGCGCAGGTTGCCCAGCGGGCACGTTAGTCCACTCCCATGCGTTGGGAACCCTAGCCCCACTTAGTCCAGCCGTCGCACCGGACCTAGCAGTCCGCCGTCGGAGCTACTCCTCGTACGTGTGGATACCGGCAGAGGTGCTGTACGTTCAGCACTTCGGTTCGCGGGATTGGATCGGCCGGATTGGATCGTGGGACTGCACTGCCCCGACGCGCTTCATCGATAATCCGCAACCGCGCGTCTAGTGGTAATCATCGTGGCCTTCTACCTCGGCTAGATCTTGGAAGTACCGCGTAGGAAAAAGTTTTGTTTATCTCTACGCGTTCCAACAGTGGTATCAGAGCGGTAGCTTCTGGTATTAGGCCCGAGATCCGTACATATGTGATATGTAGTTAGCATTAGATTGGATCTAAGTGCTGTTTTGGTGGTCGGTCTATGAGATAGATCGGTTTTGTACAAGGTTGATTGGATCAATCGTACTCGGGGTTAATGGATGATCAGGTTTCCGTGATCATACTGCTAAGGTCGTGGAACAACTTACCCCTACCGGTCGGTTTCCGCCATCGGGGTATACCGTGACACATAAATCCAGTTGCGGTGATCGAAGATCAAAGAGTTTGATCGAATCGGAATACGGATCAGATTTGGGTAAAATCGTTTTATCCGATGAAGAAATCCATGATCGGGATGCAGATGAGATCTGCGTTTTTCGAAATCGTCGGGCGCTGCCCGCACCCGCGAGGGGCGCTGCCCTGTCGTAGCGCCTTAGATGTCGTTGCGAGTTTCACAACGCTGATAGATATCGTATCTATGTATAACTTGTTGCAGGAAGTTGTGAATGGTATGGCTTATGTGCATGTGATGTGTGTAATCCATACATGATCTGCGTATCATGTTTTTGTCAGCCGGCTGGAGCCTAGGTGCTGTCATTTTATTGTATAACAGCCTGCGTGTCGGATTCTCTATGTAATTTTTTATTTACTAGCTAGTGTAGCTTGTTGGAGAACCCGGAAGACATGCAAGTCGACGTACAAGTCGGCTACATGGAGTAAGATGGCACGTGACAAGAGTTGGCACGAGTCGACTTACAAGCTTCGTGGAGATGGAGATCACCATGAAGAGAGCCATACCATTTCACATTATAATTGCTTTATTTGTGTTATTGTTATGTCTCTATTTACCTCTATTTAGATAGTTGGTAGATTTTAATCCCTCAAAGAAGGTCTAGTCGGTCGCCCCGCCAGTGTTGCACCATCACAAGTCGGACATTCTTGGTAGTGGGCTCATAAAATTGAGGTGCTACCAATTCTTTCCGGTTAGGTGGGTTTGAGTCGGACTCGTACAAGCAGAAGCACTTGGTAATCTAGACGAGTCCATCACAATGGTTGTGGGGCTCGGGGCGAGGTAGGTTGGGATCCGGGGCATGTGATGCCACCCAACTAACAGGAGTCGTATTGGATACGATTGGCAAGGCGTTGCCTACCTAGATCACTTGACGGCTAGCGGTGATGCTAAATCTCACTAGTCGGCTTGCTTATTTAGGATCTTGAATCACTTAGCAACCATCGGAGGGGTGTTGGTTCTAGTGGGAGCATAAGTATTAAAGTGTTTAATATGTATGCTCTTTTATGAATACATGTCTTAAGTGTTTTCGCATATTTTCTGTTGTAGATCAATGGCACCTAGCAACCTTCCTCAGTTGTCCACTTTTGCGTTGAGGTCAATCCTAGAGAAAGATAAGCTTAATGGAACTAATTTCACCAACTGGTACCGTAATCTGAGGATAGTCCTCAAGCATGACAAGAAAGAACATGTTCTAGAAACTCCACTTCCAGAAGAGCCAGATGACGATGCGACTATCGCAGTCATGAATGCCTACCGTAAGACTAGAGATGAGTCTATGGAAATTAGCTGTCTTATGCTTGCACACATGGAACCGGACTTGCAGCAGTAGTTCGAAAATGTTGAGGCCTACGATATGATCGAAAGCCTCAAAAGTATGTTCCAGGCTCAGGCAAAGACCGAGAGGTATCAAGTCTCTCAAGCTTTGCTGGGCTGTAAGCTGAAAGATGGCGATCCACTGAGTCCGCATGTAATCAAGATGATTGGTTACATTCAGTCTCTGGATCGGCTGGGCGTCCCAATTAACGAAGAGTTCGCTACTGATATAATTCTGAACTCTCTTCCTAGTGCGTATGGTCCGTTCATCTCGAACTACCATATGCATGGTATGGATAAGAGTATCACTGAATTACATGGGATGCTCAAAACGGCAGAGGCTGATATCAAGAAAGGTGCCAGTCAAGTGTTGATGGTGCAGAATAAGGCTAAGTTCAAGAAGAGTTCTTGGACTAAGAAGAAGAAGGATAAGTCAGGAGGTAGCGCCCATGGCCCTGTCCAGAGTGCTCCCTCAAAGACTAAGCCATCTCCTACAGCCGGAGCCAACTGCTTCTATTGCAAGCAGGAAGGCCACTGGAAGAGGAACTGCACCAAGTATTTGGCTGACAGAGCCAAGAGTGGAGGTGTGACTTCCAACTCAGGGACGCTTCACTAGTGGAAACAACCCCTCTCGTCCAGGGGGCCAGGGGGCAGCTGTCCCGGTTGCAACCAAATCCGGGACAAATGCCATGCATTGGTCCCGGTTCGTGCGCCCGGGGCAACAGGAATCGCCTGGGGGCATTGGTCCCGGTTCGTGGGGGGCATATCGGTCCCGGCTCTTGCCACGGACCGGGACCAATGCCTAGCCACAGGCTACGTGGCACGCGCATGAACTATTGTCCCGGTTCAGTCCACGAACCGGGACCAATGCCCCCTTCCCCTATATATACTGCCCCAGCCCCCCTCCTTCCATCTTTTTTTTTGCTTGGAGGTGTGAGAGAGTGTGGTGTTAGTGTGTTTTATTTTACTATGCACACGAGGTGTTCGACGAAATTCTCGAGCCGCACATAAACTCACTGAAAATGGTATCTTCGACCGAGGTTAACAAATTATCTTTTTCATCTGTAACTGATACATAAAAAAGTAGTATTTGTCGATGTACTGTGGTCATCTCTGTATTAATATGTTATTGTAATGTATTTTGATAAACTTAATTATATGATGCAGATGGATGCACGACAGTGATGGATGTACGGTGACCGACGCACTTCCGAGTATATGGCAGGCCTGAATGCATTTTTTGTTGTAGCTCAGGCGAACAAAGATAATGGCTTCATGTGTTGCCCATGTGTTGATTGTCGGAACGTCAGAGAACATTCTTCCGAAAGAATCCTTCACGGCCATCTACTTCGGAGAGGTTTCATGCCCAGCTATAATTGCTGGACCAAGCATGGAGAAAGAGGGGTTGTGATGGAAGACGGTGATGAAGAAGAAGAAGATCCTTTGTTCCCTGAATACGACGATACTGCAATGGAAGAGAATACAGAAGAAGGAGGTGATCAAGAACAAGCATCAGAAGA
The DNA here is from genome assembly GCA_028641055.1 of Alopecurus myosuroides. Lineage (NCBI taxonomy): Eukaryota > Viridiplantae > Streptophyta > Magnoliopsida > Poales > Poaceae > Alopecurus > Alopecurus myosuroides. The sequence continues at coordinate 259,644,555 of CM054060.1, forward strand.
GCCCGATGATGATCGTGGCCGAGTTATTGCTGATGCAAGGGAAGACTGCGAAAATAAATTGGAGAGGTTGAAGCTAGACAACATGTTACAGGATCACAAAAAATTGTTGTACCCAAATTGCGAAGATGGTAGCACAAAGCTCGGTACCACACTGGAGTTGCTGAAATGGAAGGCACAGAACGGTGTGACTGACAAGGCATTTGAGAGTTTACTTCAACTAATGAAGCCAAAACTTCCAAAGGATAACTAATTGCCTGAGAGTACGTACGAAGCAAAGAAAGCTCTCTGCCCTCTAGGATTAGATGTGCAGAAGATACATGCATGCATTAATGACTGCATTCTCTTCCGCGGTGAGAAGTACGAGAATTTGGATGAATGTCCGATATGCACTACACTGCGGTATAAGATCAGAGCAGATGATCCTGGTGATGTTGACGGCGAGCCCCCCCCCCCCCCGTAAGAGGGTTCCTGCTAAGGTGATGTGGTATGCTCCTATAATACCACGGCTGAAACGTCTGTTTAGAAACAAATAGCATGCTAGGTTGTTGCGATGGCACAAAGAAGACCGTAAGAAAGACGGAAAGTTGAGGCACCCCGCCGATGGATCGCAGTGGAGAAAGATCGAGAGAGACTTTCCAGACTTTGCAGGAGAGGCGAGAAACTTATGGTTTGGTCTAAGTACAGATGGCTTTAATCCTTTTGGGGAGCAGAGCTCCAATCATAGCACTTGGCCTGTAACTCTATGTATGTACAACCTTCCTCCTTGGTTGTGCATGAAGCGCAAGTTCATTATGATGCCAGTTCTCATCCAAGGCCCGAGGCAACCTGGCAACGACATTGATGTGTATCTAAGGCCATTAGTGGAAGAACTCTTACAACTGTGGGGCAAACCAGGTGTACGTGTGTGGGATGAGAACGAACAAAAGCCATTTGACCTACGGGCGTTGCTTTTCGTAACCATCAATGATTGGCCTGCTCTTAGTAACATTTCCGGACATACAAACAAGGGATACAATGCATGCACACACTGTTTAGATAAGACTGACAGTGTTTTTTTGGATAAATGTAAAAAGGTTGTATACCTGGGGCATCGTAGATTTCTTCCGATCAAGCATCCCTTAAGAAAAAAAGGAGGGAAGCATTTCAGAGCTGAGGCAGATAACCGAAAGAAGCCTGAGCTCCGTAGTGGTAATGATATATTCGATATGGTCAAGGACCTAGAAGTAATCTTTGGTAAGGCTGCTGGCAGCCAACCAGTTCCGTACGGCCCTGATAAGCGCGCACCCATGTGGAAGAAGAAATCTATATTTTGGGAGCTACCCTATTGGAAAGTTTTAGAGGTCCGGTCTTCGATCGACGTGATACACGTGACAAAGAATCTCAGTGTCAATCTGCTATGCTTCCTGGGCGTGTATGGGAAGTCAAAAGATACGCCAGAAGCACGGGAGGACCAGCAACGTATGAAAGACCCAAGCAACAAGCACACAGATACAGGGCACCATTCCTTAAGCAGCTACGCTCTTACTAAAGCAGATAAGGAAATATTCTTTGAAGTCCTTTACAGTATCAAGGTTCCATCTGGCTTCTCGTCGAATATAAAGGGGATAATAAACATGGCAGAGAAAAAATTCCAAAACCTGAAGTCTCATGACTGCCACGTGATTATGACGCAGTTGCTTCCGATTGCATTGAGGGGGCTTCTACCGGAAAATGTTCGAGTACCCATTGTGAAGCTATGTGCATTCACGAACGCAATATCTCAGAAGGTAATCGATCCAGAAATTCTGACAACATTACAGAGAGATGTGGTCCAGTGTCTTGTTAGTTTTGAGTTGGTGTTCCCACCATCCTTCTTCAACATTATTCTCGGTCCGGCATTTCTACACAATATGCAGCCCTGTGCGCATCCCACATCTCAATGGGGGAGACTGAGGAGAGAGAAACAGTTTGGTGGGTGCGCCGATGGAGATAATAATGAAGCCAGGCTGTCATAGCTGTCAAACACTCGAATCAACTTCTAATTTACATAAATATTTAAGTTACCCAAGCAACGTTAGCCCTAAAAGAAGATGTCACCTTGAGTTGAGTAAGTATTTTAATTATTCATTGTGTTGCTTGAGGAAGATCCCAAATTCTCCGTGTTAAAAAGGTACAACTCGATTTGTCGATATTAATATTAAAATTATATGCAAATGGTATAATAATTAATAGTTTCACTAGTTAAAATAATTATTTAGTTAAACGAAAAATAAATTTTAATTAGTTATGCAAATTCTAGCATTTTTTATGTTGAAATTTTTGTCAAATTCGGAAGTATGTAGAAGTTGTTAAAGTGCAAACTTAAACAATTTTCAAATTTTGGCGCTAAATTTTTTTGGCGCGCAGGGTGCCACCAAGTTTCGAAAAAAGTTTTGGTCCCGGCCCGTGGTACCAACCGGGACCAAAGGGGGTGCCTCTAGTCCCGGTTGGTGGCACGGGCCGGGACTGAAGGCCCAGTTGTATAAATATCTCGGCCATCTCTCCAGACCGAGCGACCACCCAGGGACAGCGGGCATGCCTTGGCGAAGCCCTGCCGGCGGCGGGGGTAGGAAGATCCCGCCGGCGCTGGTTCCGCCGGCGGGGTTGGGGTTGAGCTAGGGACACGTTATTGTGGACACAAGATATATATATTAAAAGGCCCGGGGGCCGTGCTTACATAGGGGGGCGGCGCGGCCACAGGAGGCCGGCCGTGCTTACATAGGGCGGCGGCGCGGCCACAAGCGGCCGGCCGTTTCTTGGGGGGTGGGGTGGGGGGGTAGCCTAGTATATTAGGGGGGGGGGCGCGACGGCGCCGGCCTAGTCCTCCTCGTCGGAGGAGATGCAGTGGTAGTCCGGTGCCTGCCACAGGTGGGCAGGCAGCTGGGGCGGGCCCGCCGGTGGCTGCGGAGGCATCGGGGGCGCGTACTGCGGCGGCGGGGGCAGCTCCTCAGGCTGCGGCGGCGGCGGGGGCAGCTCCTCCGGCGACCATACGCCGCCGGTCCAGGCCCAGGACATGTCGTACTTCTGGCCGGGGGGAGCGGCTGCGGCGGCGGCTGGTCCTCGGACGCCTCCAGCTCGGCGTTCATCACCTGCCACCAAGGGGCAGGCGCCAAAGGGGGCGGGGGCGGCGGCATGGCGTTGGCGTCGGCGGCGGCGGCGGCGCTGGTCGTGCTCCTGCTGGAACCAGACGGCCCAGTAGGGGGAGCTGCGCGCGTACGCGCGGTCCCTGAGGAGGTGGGCCGGCAGGAGCGCGCGCCGGCGGTCGATCTCCTCGCGCGCGGCCTCGTTGGTCGAGGCCGGCGGCACCGGGATGCGCTGGGGGTTGAGATGCCACCCGTCCGGGAGGTGGACGTCCGGCCAAAAGACCGGCGTGGCGTGGTCCCAATGCCACTCGGCCTCCTCCTTCCGCACGTACCGGCGGAAGCGTTTGCCCTTGGGCGCGGCGCGGGGCGGCGGGCGGGCCGCCGGAGGTGGCGCGGGGACGCGCGGTGCCCCACCAATGCGGACACCTCCAGGGACGAAGCCGAAGGCCTCCGCCGGCGGGGGTGGGACGCCGGAGCCCCTCTGGCTGGCGCCGCTCGAGGAGCCGGCTTCGTGGTCGTTCCGGGGACGCTTGAACCAGCGGGACGGCATGGCGGCTAGGGTTCCTTTGGCTGGGACGCGGCCGGGGTGGATGGGTTGTACGGGCGGCGGGGGCCCTTTAAAAAGGACCCGGGGGGGCTGGTATGCCAACCGGCGGCCGGAACGTGGCGGCGGTTGCAGGCGGCCATGAATGCGGGTCGGGAGCCGAGGCGTGGCGGCGGTTGCAGCTGGCCACGCGCGCGTGGGGAAGTGGAGGGGGGCGGGAAGACGAGGCGGCAGTGGGCCCTTTGACCGTCCCTGTGGTCTTAATTTAAGGGACCGGGCGAGCCAGCCACTAGGACGCTGGCCAGTGGCCCCTTTTGACCCCCCGAACCGTTGACCGAATATAATAAAAGACGCGGGCCAGTGGGCCCTTCTGACAAAAAATGTGGCCAGTGGGCTTAATTAAAGACGTGGTCCTGGACGCGGTTGGAGAAGGGGAGGCCGGTTGAGGATTGCGAGACATGAGCCAAAAAAAAACGAAAAAAAACCCTGCCCGGCAGGGAAAATTGGCGGAATATATATATTTTAAAAAGGTATCCATCCCGGTTCCTAAAACGAACCGGGACGAAATCCCTGGCCGTCCCTGGCCCAGGTTCGCCACGTGGGCCATCCTTACCATCCCGGGTCCTGGCACAACCGGGACCAATGGGGGAGGGCCATTTGTCCCGGCTAGCCCATCCCGGTTGCACAACCGGGACAACTGGCCCTTACGACCCGGGACAAATGGCCCTGTTTCCACTAGTGCTTGTGTGCAATGTTATAGACATTTATCCTGCTGATGCGCCAAATAGTTCTTGGGTATATGATACCGGATCAGTTATTCACATATGGAACTCGTTGCAGGGACTGGTAAGAACTAGGAGCGTGGCAAGACGAGAGGTTGATATTCGGGTCAGCAACAAGCCGAGAGTCGCTGCGTTGGAAGTCGGCACGATGCAACTTCATTTACCATCAGGATTTTTAATGGAGCTAAATAATTGTTATTATATTCTAGTGCTTAGTCGAAACATTATTTCCGCCTCATGTTTGATGAGACAAGGTTATGAGTCGAATATTAAGAATAATGGTTGTTCTTTATATTTGAAAGATATGTTTCATGGCTTTGCACCCGTTCAGAATGGGTTATTTATTTTGAATCTTGATAGTGAGTCGGTCTATAACATAAATGTTAAAAGGTTGAAACCAAATGATCTGAATATGACTTACTTTTGGCACTGTCGGCTTGGTCATATAAGTTGGAAGCGCATGAAGAAGCTCCATGATGATGGACTTCTAACTTCGTTTGACTTAGAGTCGTTCGAGACATGTGAATCATGCCTACTAGGCAAAATGACCAAGACACCTTTTGCAAGGAGTTGTGTTGGGGGGATACTAACCCGGTATGCCAGGCTCCGGGAAGTAACCCGGCCCAAAGGATGGTGTGCAGGATCCGATTAATGATAAAGATGTTTGTGGAGGCCCAAGTTCGTGGGCCTAATGATCCGGATTAGGGATGTTGTAAAGGAAAGATAGACTTAGCACGCCGTGTATGGGTAGGACCCGGGTGTGCCTTGTAGAAAAAGCTAGGGGGTACGGGTGTTATATAAACCGACCCCCGGGTATAGTTTGGGACAGAGGTCCAGAGATTCGAGAGCCCTAGCAATATCAAGTGGTATCGAGTATCCAGTGTAAACCCTAATCGTGTTATTGTATCGAGAATAGAGATCCGGCGACTTCGATTGCCGGCTTTCATATCAAGTTATATCATGTCTTCCTTTGAGCTAAACCCTCTCCCGAACGCCTGTGTCGACTTGCCCCAAGATCAGTTACCCCTGGTAACATCTGCCGTGACTATCCCACGACAGTTGGCGCCCACCGTGGGGCCTGCGTCCAAAGGTGTCTACATCACGGGAGAAGCTCGGAAGGGCATGGAGAATCTTGTCCTCGGCGAGATCTACATCGACCACGAAGAAGAAAAGTTGGTGGACGATCCCGGCTGGGGGCCAGAACCGGATCACCTCGAGTCCGGATTTATATTGACGGTCGGCCGGATCAATATCTTCGTCGACACGGTACGAACGACTAACTTAAAAGGACAATATCATGTGCATACTACAGGAACTTCTAGCAGGAATAAAGAGACATCAAAGCAAGCGGCAAATTCGGTTTCATCGGCCGCGCCGGGATGCCTTAGATGGGCAGAACAAGAGATAACGTGGAGTAGAAAAGATCATCCGGAAAAGGTAGAGCGTCCAGGAGTCTTGGCGTTGGTGGTCGCTCCACAGGTTAATGGTTACGAGCTGAAGAAGGTCCTGATGGACGGTGGAAGTAGCATCAACATCCTTTACTGGGAAACCTTCTTACGGATGAGTCTGAAAGAGTCCCAGCTGCAGAAAAGTTCAACAATCTTTCACGGGATCGTACCGGGTCACTCGGCGAGCCCCGAGGGAAGGATCACCTTGGAAGTTGCTTTTGGGGAATCGACGGATAATTATCGTGTGGAGTGGCTCACGTTCGAGGTGGTCAAGCTGCGCAGTCCTTACCACGCGCTGTTGGGGAGGCCGGCTTACGCCCAATTCATGGCTAGGCCTTGTTACGTGTATTTACAGCTGAAAATCCCGGGTCCTAAACGGACCATCACTATACATGGGAACCGAGATATGGCGGCCGAGTGCGACGAAGGAGATTCAGTTATGGCCGAGCAGGCATGCAGGAAGGAAGAACTCGAATATTACCGGTCTCAAGTAAACCCGGACGATAGAACAGCCTTGAAAAAGCCGAATACTGAGGATGAGAGAGCAAAATTCAAGGCAGCGCAAGACACCAAGAAGATAGATTTTGTCGAAGGGGATTCTACTAAGCAGTTTACTATAGGGTCTAACCTGGGAAAAGAGCAGGAGGGAGCGCTCGTGGAATTCATTCGCTCGAATGCAGATGTATTTGCCTGGACACCCAGCGACATGCCGGGTATCCCTACCGAATTGGCTGAGCACAGTTTGCATGTGGATCCCAAGTCCAGGCCCGTGAAACAAGGTTTGAGGAAAATGAATGAGGAAAGAAGGAAAGCTATAGGCGAAGAGATCGCTCGGCTACTGGCAGCCGGCTTTATCATGGAAGTATTTCACCCGGACTGGTTGGCTAACCCGGTTCTGGTAATGAAAAAGACCAACGAGTGGAGGATGTGCATTGACTTCACTAGTCTTAACAAGCATTGCCCAAAGGATCCGTTCGCGCTCCCAAGGATAGATCAGATTATAGACGCAGTAGCTGGAAGCGATCTGTTATGCTTCCTGGATGCATATTCCGGGTATCATCAGATTAAGCTCAAAAGGGAGGATTGGGAGAAGACATCATTCATAACCCCGTTTGGGGCCTTTTGTTATAAAACTATGACATTTGGGTTGAAGAACGCTGGCGCAACTTACCAACGGTGTATTCAAAAGTGCTTTGAGGACCAAATCGGACGTAACGTCCATGCTTATGTGGATGACGTGGTCATCAAGACCAGGAAGGCGGAGACATTTATCGATGATCTAAAGGAGACATTCAAAAACCTGAGGAGGTACCAGATGAAACTTAATCCAACGAAGTGCGTGTTCGGAGTTCCGGCTGGGAAATTACTCGGCTTCATAGTTTCCGAGAGAGGGATTGAGGCAAATCCAGATAAAATCAAGGCAATCCAGAGTTTGAAAAAGCCGGAGAACTTGAAGCATGTTCAAAAGCTCACGGGCTGTGTAGCAGCCTTGAGCCGGTTCATATCTAGACTCGGAGAAAAAGCAGTACCCTTGTATCGGCTCTTGCGAAAATCGGATAAATTCGTATGGGACGAAGAGGCAGATGAAGCGTTTGAAGCACTAAAGAAGCAATTATCTGAAGCACCAGTACTAGCGGCGCCGGGTCCTAAAGAGCCTATGTTACTATACGTGGCAGCTGGCCCCCGAGCCGTTAGCGCAGTGGTTGTCGTGGAACGCAAAGAGGACGGGAAAGGTTACCCGGTCCAGAGGCCGGTTTATTACGTCAGTGAAGTATTATCAGAAGCAAAGCAGCGCTATCCACATTGGCAAAAGTTGGTGTTCGGAGTCTTCATGGCCAGCAGGAAGTTGAAGCCGTATTTCCAAGAACATCCCATAACGGTGGTCAGCTCAATACCAATGTCGGATATTATCAGAAACTCGGACGCGACGGGAAGAATTGCCAAGTGGGCAATAGAGATGGGAGATTATCACATAAACTACGAACCCAGGTCAGCAATCAAGTCCCAAGCTTTAATTGATTTCGTTAACGACTGGACGCATACAGGTATGGCTACCACAGTTCCAAAATCCGAGTCATGGACCATGCACTTCGATGGATCAAAGCAATATGAGGGATCAGGAGCTGGAGTAGTGCTGACATCGCCCAAGGGAGACAAATTGAGTTACGTACTGCAAATTCACTTCGATTGCTCAAACAACGTGGCCGAGTATGAGGCCCTGTTGCATGGTTTAAAGGTAGCTAAGGAAATGAACATTAGAAGGATACGATGCTTCGGAGATTCGGATCTTGTGGTACAGCAGGTATCGGGAACTTGGGACAGAAAGGATGCAACTATGGCAGCATATCGCAGAGAGGTAGACAGGGTTGCCGGGTGCTTTTACGGGTATGAGGTGGAGCACATAGACAGAAGAAAAAACGAGGCAGCAGACGCACTTGCTAGACTCGGCTCGCGTAGAGAGCCGGTTCCACCTAATGTGTTCCTGGATGAATTGTGGCGACCATCAGTTAAAGCCGAGTCTGAGGAAGAACTGGCAAACCAAGACCCGGATTTGGAGTACGTGGCCACAGTACATACCATCCCCGAGTGGACAGAGCCATACCTGGCCTATCTATCATGGGGCGAGTTACCAGAACAGGAGGTACTAGCAAGACAAATTCTGAGGCGAGCAAAGGGGTATTCAATTATCAATGGAGAATTATACAAGAGAAGCGCAACAGGAGTCTTCTTGCGCTGCGTAGCGCCAGAAGAAGGCCGACAGATTCTCAAGGAAATACACGAAGGCGACTGTGGACATCATGCATCTACAAGGTCTCTGGTGGCTAAAGCTTACCGACACGGATTTTTCTGGCTTACGGCTCTAGCGGATGCAGAACGTTTGGTAGCAAGATGTGACGGATGTCAAAGGTACGCTCGCCAAACACACGTACCGGCTATGGAATTACGGACCATCCCATTAACCTGGCCGTTCGCCGTCTGGGGTATGGACATGGTTGGTCCCTTCCATATGTCACCATGCAAGAAGACACATCTGTTGGTGGCTATTGACAAGTTTACCAAGTGGGTTGAGGTTATGCCAGTTACTAATTGCGAAGCGGCTACAGCAGTCAAGTTCCTGAAAAGGATTATCTACCGGTTTGGGTATCCCCACAGCATAATCACCGACAACGGAACTAACATGTCTCTTGGCGAGATGGAGAAATTATGTGGCAACAATGGCATCCGGCTTGATGTTGCATCAGTGGCTCACCCGCAGGCCAATGGGCAAGTGGAGAGAGCAAACCAAGAATTGCTTCGTGGGTTAAAACCACGGTTGCGGGTCCCCTGTGTTAGGGCTGCTGGTGCATGGGTCGAAGAACTACCTTCTGTGGTTTGGGGTATCAATACTACACCTAACAGATCTACTCAGATGACACCCTTTTTCATGGTATATGGTGCGGAGGCAGTGTTACCGAGCGACATTATCCACGATTCACCACGAGTATCAGCTTACGTCGAAGTGGAGAACGAAAAAACCCGGCAGGACGCCGTCGATATGCTAGAAGAGCAAAGAGAACAAGCTTTGGAGAGGTCAGCTATATATCAGCAAGATCTACGGAGGTATCATAGCCGGCGCGTGAAAACCCGGGTATTCCAGGAAGGAGACTTGGTTCTATGCCTGGTTCAGTCAAATGAGGGAAAGCACAAACTATCACCACCATGGGAAGGACCATTCATCATAAGCCGGAACCTGCACAATGGATCATATTACTTGATAGATGCAAGGGAAGAGTCGGCTACAGTCAATGACACCGCACGCACCACTTCATCTATGCAAGAAAGAGATAGACCATGGAACGTGGCTCAGCTGCGTCCGTATTATACTTAGTAAAGACTATATTGGCAAGTGGAATTGCACGATGTAATAGGCAGCAGGTTTCTGACGTACTCTTTTCCTATCCAGGGCACCTTTGGGGACTGGACGGGTTTTTAATGAGGCGGCTTGCTGACCTACATTTTTCATATCAAGTAAAGAGATGGTTATCAAGAAAAGAGATGGTTGTTATCAGTTTTTCATATCAAGTAAAGAGATGGTTATCAAGAAAAGAGTTGGTTGTTATCAGGTTATGTATTCTCAGTACGATGTGTATATCTAGGTCTTGGGGGCTGATCGCTTAAATAGCACAGTTACAAACTCAAAGACCCGGCCATGATGCCTATGAGTTATAAGGGCCGATTACTCGCAAACGAGTACGGCTACAATCTTATAACCGGACAAAGAAGTCCAAATTTCTTGGCTACTCTTACTTAAGCTCGATGTGACTCGCATTAAAGTGGCATGATTCGTTCGCTTACGATGGCAGTTAGTCATGAAACCCGACGGGAATTGGCTGGCTACGTCTTCGTATTGATGTAACAACATGGTATCCACGCGAAAGCCGGCTTACAGTACAAGACAGTCAAAAGGGTCATCTAAACCACAAGTTATGCAGAGTACAAGGCTGAATAGCTGGAAACTCAATGACTATTAAGCATAACTTCAAAACTAATGTGAAACAACTCATGGATTTTTGTGAAAATAGCAATAAGCATTTTGTTGCCTTTTCAAGATCAAGTGTCCTAGGCTCGGCAATCCGGGCCCGGTAGCTTGAAATCTTGAAAAGAACTGGCTTACTTGTATAGTTGCAACAGTCCAAAAATCCGAGTCTTGGGGACTTGGGGACTTTGAAGCAAAATCCGCTCGTCAATACCCATGAGACCCGGAAATCGAGTTTTCACAAAAGAAGCAATAAATAAAACCAGATATCGAGAACAGATGAGCTTAAACTTATAAAAGTCGGAACAGGCATCGAGTATATCAAGGCCTTAGTGTGCATTACAGAATATTGGTGAAAAAATATCAAAGGTGCACAGACGCACCGCCTAAAAATGATTGTTCCAAAAAGATGTCGACCGACTGACGCTTAAGAAGAGGCATTGGAAACCATATATCACTCCGCGCCCATCTTGGCCTTACCTTTGCCATCATTGGTGGTAGCAGCAACACCCGGATTGGCGGCGCCAGCCCCCGCAGGGGGCGGAACGACTGACGTTGAGGCAGCGGGAGCAGAGCCGGCTTCAGCTTGTTTCTTGGCAGCCTCCGCCCTTATTGCAGCAGCTTCCTCCTTCCACCGAGCCATCATGTCATATGGTTCGGGAAGATCTGGCTTAATTGCCACACCAGCAGCATCATAAGCAGGGACAAGAGTATTGACGTCCAGTTCATCAGCGATCACGCTAGCCGGATAACGGACCTCTTTCTGCACAGCCTGAAAATCCTCCCGCGAGAATTTTGAACCATCAAGCTTGAATTCGGGGAAGCCGCCCATGAGCTTTGCCAGATCGAGCTTGGGGAAGTAAGCCTTGGCGAGTGATAGCCCCCGGGTCATCCCAACCCGGCAGGACGAGCGCTTCCAGTGCCAAATCCACTCAGGAACCGTGGAAAAGGCGTCCAGCATCCTCTTCAGGTCAACATGTCCCCTGCCGGGCCACCGTAACTCTTCCAAGATCCATCGGGTTCCGGCGCACAGTTGCCGGATAACATTCTTCATGGTCTTCAGCTTGGCAATATCATCCTCATCCGGCATGGTTTCATCCGGGCCTGGAGTAAAATGAACATATCAGCTAAGCATTTTTTGCTGTTGGTCAAAAGGATAAACCCGGAGAAGGAAGCATACCAAGCAAAGAACGATAGGTATCAGAAATTTCGACAGAAAGGCTTGTCAGGTCGTCTTCGGCGCGGTGAGCCCTTCTTCGGTACTTCTTCATTAATTGCCTATTCCTTCTGGCTTCAGTCTCGGCCGCTTCACGTAAAGATATTTCTTTTTCAATGAGCTTGGTGGCGTCTGCAAGTTTCTCCTCATATTGAGTCACGAAAGACTGCATGGATGTTAAAAAGTGTTAGTCGGGTAGAAGAGCACGGTTATCAGTCAATGGTATAATAAAGTCCCGAGCAAGTCATGAATGAACTCACTCGGAACTTGGGGACTGGACAAAGGTACAAGCAACATTAGTTCAACTTACCTCATGTTTGGTTATTAGGGCTCCCAGGATGTTTTCCTCGTTAGCTCGTAAGGTGCGCAGGGTTTCCAGCATCTGGGCAAACGTTAACTCATCGGAACGAGTCCGGGAAGAGCCGGCAGCTTGGTCATCAGGCAGGGGGGTTTTCCTCGCATTTGGAGTGGAGACCCGGACAGTCTGAGTGTCCGGGTTGGGAGGGCTCATCCTCGTATCTAGAATTTCTATCTCTTCATCTACTGGTTCCGATAAGGAAGGAGATCCGACGGTTTGGGAAAATGGATTGTTCAGCGGGCCTTGTTCCCGGTTAGTGGCAGCATCACCTCCGGTTGCGGCATCTGCGTCGTCAGTCGGTTTCTCCACCTGAATGTTAGCCGTTTCTGTGTTTTCCGGGTCACTGACGGTGACCTGAGCACTGAAGGAAAGATGAAAAAAGGCAGTTATTGATGATGACGGTGGCTCGGATGAAATTTCGCTAGAGGCAAAAAGAAATAGTAAGGCAAAAACTTACCCGGCATTTACGGTGTAATCCGATGGAAGCTCGCCACTTGAAGTAGATGAGGTGTTCGCAGGAACCGCTAATGGAACCCGGAATTGCCCGGCACGTGGGTGGTTAGGAGAAGGGTGGCGCTGAGGAGAGTTGGAAGAACGAGATGGAGGAGCACTGCCACGAGGGACTAAAGGGGTGGAGATGCCCGGGTTAAGGGGATCTTCACCCGGGGAGCTCCGAGTTACCCTGCGCTTGGCGGGGAAAGGTTCCTTCAAGCACGGCGAATTTGATAATTGATGGTTAAGTCTTCGCATGGCGTCAAAGGAGTAAGATTCGGAAGATAGTGAGGAAAAAGGAACCTTGGATACTGTCCCCCTGCTTTTCCTCTTGGCTCCGGCTGTCGCCTCTCGGTCAGACTCGGTTCTCTCCGGGTCATCCTCGTTGTTTCCACCTTCGTCCTCCAGCCCTGCGAGCCAGATGTGTATTCATTGGGAAAAAGACAGACGAAAGGAAAGTAATACAAGCAAAATTATGTAGATCTTGGGTAAGTACCTTCGCTGTCGTCAGTCGTCTCGTCCTCCTCTTCCGGGTCTCTGGAGGGGGGGAGGGGGTCCACTCTCCAGAAGGGGTCATCAGCCTAAGGTAAAAAGACAAAATTAATGTTTAGAAGCAGTATCGAGTTGAAATGTGGAGACAAGGTATGAGTGCCGGGTATTACCGTTGGAGCTGGATTTTCCCGAGTAAACGGAGGTAACCCGGAGATGCCCTTTATCACATCCAGCTTCTCTGCCAAGAGGCTCTTGATGGTCTTGATAGTGTCACCAGTCGCAAAGCTTTTGGAGGAATAGCGAAGTGCATCTGTAGTGTGACCCGAATACTCGCACATCAATTTGGTGCGGATGGAATTAGGCTGGATTCGGAAGTCGACCCATGTCTTTATCAAATTGAGCCCTAGGAGGCCTTGGGCCGAGAGAATGGCTATTTTGGCTAGTGCAGGAAGGATTGCTTCCCTGTCCGAGTCTGGTGCGAAGGCACTGAAAGACTCGGAGGGTTTGAGGGGGGTCTCTGAGTAACCCGGCAGCTTCTTCTCGCTGTCGGGGGAGGTATCGCGACAGTAAAAAAAGGATAACTGCCAATGTTTGGCGCAGGATTGCAGGTTGAGGGTTGGCATTAAAGAATTCCTACGGCGTTGGATGGATACCCCGCCGCAAGTAAGAAGCGCCCCGTCGCCGCTTTCGCGGCACGGTTTGCATTGGAATAACTCAGTGAAAAGAGTCAGGTTTGGTGGCATGCACAAATACGATTCAGATAGAACTATGAAGTGGGTGATGTTCAACATAGAGTTAGGCCCTATGTCGAACACCCGGAGTCCGTAGTGATCTAAGACCTCCCTAAAGAAAGGGTGACCCGGAGGGCGAAATCCTCGGGTCACGTGCTCTACAAAGCAGATAACCTCGTCTTCTGCGGGAGTGGGATGAGTTTCGTTACCTGGCACCCTCTAGTGGATATCTTTCTGAGAGGGGAGGGTGCCTAACTCGGTTAGTTCGTCCAATTTGGCCTTAGTGGTCGAGGAGCGCCCCCAATTGGCGGAAATGGCTTGGGTGGTCCTTGCTTGAGCCGGGTGTTTTCCTTGTCGCTTGGGAGCCATGGGGTCAGCCTGCGAAACACAAAAAGAAAAAGATGTATGAAATAAGACCCGGGAAAATTGAAATATCCGAGTATAAGGTATCAAGAGGGTACGAAGTTGAGAACTGTCCGGGTATTGATCACACTTGTGGAAATTGCTGGTCACTTACGTAGGAAAAGGTATTTGGGGATGACGGATGGTTGCCCATATTTATACCGCAAAGGAAATAGCTGGAAAAGGAGGGTTTTTCCGGGTGTTAATGCAATAAGCGGAAAACAGCGGAGGAACGGATCTAGATGGAGAGGTTCGCGGATGGTTTTTAAGTAAAATTGGTGATCAGTGATGGGTGGAAGATCATTTGCGACTATCAGGCAGGCAATTAAAGGGGTTGGCGAGCATTGAATTGATCTAATCTGGTGCAGTCGGACGAGTAATTCGCGGGATGACCTAGATCTGGTCTTGGATGGATTAAAATCTGCGGGGCTGAATTGATTGATTGCGAAAAGCTTACCGAGAAGATTGGGGCTTAATGTGGTGGCGACGAGCGGTGCGGCTCGGGTGAGAGGAATGGAGGTACCAAGGTGGCGCTTGACGGCGGCGCGAGGCGATTCAAGGGCGGGCGCGGCCGCTGTTAATCTTGCGTCAGTAACGGGCGCGAGTTCTTCACGATGGTGCTGCGAAGGTGTTTGGAGCGATGAGAGAGAGGAGAAGTTGTGGCGTGGCAATGGGCTTAGGGTTACCCTCTAGGCGCTATTTATAAGGCAAGGGAGAGCTTATCTTAACGGCTAGGAGCCGGGAATCGCGGAGTGATGGTTATCCACGGAGATTTCGCAAGATGAGTGTCAAGTGTTGGGCAAGGCATCGTGACAGAGGAAGGAAGGGATTTATCCGTAATGACAGGATTGGTTATCAAGCATGAGATCTTGCTATTTCCTATTGTGGTTTGGATTCAGGGATTTGGACCCAAGTATATGGAGGAAAGGTCCGGGTTATTGTATGGCCACCATGGAGTGAGGCCTAGTTGAATATCATGATATCTTAACTCAGTTTTCGTGCGCCCGTATAATCGGTATCTTTGCAGGGAATAGCAAGCGCTTCAAGGAGATCCGTGAAGCCCAAGCTATTCTGGGGACTACTGTTGGGGGGATACTAACCCGGTATGCCAGGCTCCGGGAAGTAACCCGGCCCAAAGGATGGTGTGCAGGATCCGATTAATGATAAAGATGTTTGTGGAGGCCCAAGTTCGTGGGCCTAGTGATCCGGATTAGGGATGTTGTAAAGGAAAGATAGAGTTAGCATGCCGTGTATGGGTAGGACCCGGGTATGCCTTGTAGAAAAAGCTAGGGGGTACGGGTGTTATATAAACCGACCCCCGGGTATAGTTTGGGACAGAGGTCCAGAGATTCGAGAGCCCTAGCAATATCAAGTGGTATCGAGTATCCAGTGTAAACCCTAATCGTGTTATTGTATCGAGAATAGAGATCCGGCGACTTCGATTGCCGGCTTTCATATCAAGTTATATCATGTCTTCCTTTGAGCTAAACCCTCTCCCGAACGCCTGTGTCGACTTGCCCCAAGATCAGTTACCCCTGGTAACATCTGCCGTGACTATCCCACGACAAGTTGTGAAAGGGCGTCCGACTTGTTGGAACTAATACATAGTGATGTATGTGGTCCAATGAGCACGACAGCCAGAGGTGGTTATGAGTACTTCATTACCTTCACTGATGATTTGAGTAGGTATGGATATATCTATTTAATGAAACACAAGTCGGAAGCCTTTGAAAAGTTCAAGGAATTCCAGAGTGAGGTACAAAATCAGCTCGGCAAGAAAATAAAGTTTCTACGGTCGGACCGTGGAGGCGAGTACATGAGCCATGAGTTTGATGACCATCTAAAGAGTTGTGGAATAGTTCCTCAACTCACTCCGCCGGGTACACCGCAGAGAAACGGTGTATCGGAACGGAGAAATCGGACCTTGTTGGACATGGTACGATCAATGATGAGTCGGACAGATCTACCTTTATCATTTTGGGGTTATTGTCTAGAAACTGCAGCGTTCACACTAAACAGAGTACCATCAAAATCAGTAGAGAAGACACCACATGAGATGTGGACTGGCAAAAGGCCAAGTTTGTCTTTTCTTAAGATTTGGGGTTGTGAAGCTTTTGTCAAGCGACTTCAGTCGGACAAGCTCACGCCCAAGTCGGATAAGTGTATTTTCGTGGGGTATCCGAGGGAAACCTTGGGGTACTACTTCTACAACCGGGAAGAGGGCAAAGTGTTTGTCGCTCGGAATGGTGTCTTCCTTGAGAAAGAGTTTCTCGGTCGGGAAGTCAGTGGGAGCACAGTGCAACTCGAAGAAATTCGAGAGGAACCGGCTAGGGGCGAGTCGGCGAACGCCTTGGAGGCTGAGCCGGTCGTGGTACCTACACCAGTAACAGCACCTGAACCACGGAGATCTGCCAGATTACAAAATGCTCGTGATGTTTTACTGTTAGACAGTAATGAGCCGGCAACTTATTCGGAAGCGATGGTGGGATCTGATTCCGAGTCATGGCTTGGAGCCATGAGATCCGAGTTAAAGTCCATGGATGAAAACCAAGTTTGGAATTTGGTTGATCTGCCTGACGGTGCAAGACCCGTCGAGTGCAAATGGGTCTTTAAGAAGAAAATTGATATGGATGGAAATATTTCCGTCTATAAAGCACGACTTATCGCGAAGGGGTTCCGACAGATTCAAGGAGTTGACTACGACGAGACCTTCTCGCCCGTAGCGATGCTTAAATCAATTCGGATCATGTTAGCCATAGCAGCCTATTTCGACTATGAGATATGGCAGATGGATGTCAAGACAGCTTTCCTTAATGGAAATTTAACTGAGGACGTGTATATGATACAACCCGAAGGTTTTGTTGATCCGGCTAATGCTGACAAGGTATGCAAGTTTCAGAAATCCATTTATGGGTTGAAGCAAGCATCTCGGAGTTGGAACATTCGCTTTGATGAGGTAGTCAAATTGTTTGGCTTCATCAAGAGCAATCATGATTCTTGTTTATACAAGAAGTTTAGTGGGAGCAAAGTAAATTTTCTAATTTTATATGTGGATGCCATATTGCTGATTGGAAATGATGTCATGATGTTGCAAGAAACCAAAGAGTCATTGGAAAGGAGTTGCTCAATTAAGGATTTGGGTGAGGCAACTTACATATTAGGAATCAGGATCTATAGAGATAGATCCAGGCGGTTCATTGGATTGAGTCAGAGTACATATCTGGACAAGGTTTTGAAGAAATTCAAAATGGAAGAGTCCAAGAAGGGATTCTTACCGATGTCCCATGGCATAAAACTTAGCAAGGCTCAGTGTCCTTCGACGACTGATGAGAGAAGTCGGATGAGTGTGATCCCATATGCTTCGGCAATCGGATCCATCATGTATGCCATGATTTGTACTAGGCCAGATGTTTCCTATGCTCTAAGTGTTACGAGCAGATACCAGGCTGACCCTGGCGAAGCCCACTGGGCAGCGGTTAAAAACATCCTTCAGTACTTGAGAAATACTAAGGAAATGTTCCTAGTTTATGGAGGTGATGAGGAATTCAATGTAAAGGGTTACACGGATGCGAGTTATCTCACCGACTCAGATGATTCTCGTTTGCAATCTGGATACGTGTTCGTAATGAACGAAGGAGCTGTGAGCTGGAAGAGTTCTAAGCAAGATACGGTGTCTGCATCTACAACAGAGGCTGAGTATATTGCTGCCTCGGAGGCAGCAAGGGAAGCTGTTTGGATCAGGAACCTCCTGATAGATCTTGGTGTGGTTCAGGGCGCGTCCAATCCATTGGACGTATATTGTGACAACAATGGTGCTATCGCACAAGCCAAGGAACCTAGACAACACCAGAAGAACAAACATATACTCATGCGGTACCACCTCATTCGCCAGTTTGTCGAACAAGGTGATATCAAGTTATGCAAAGTACACACGGATGCAAACATTGCAGATCCGTTGACAAAAGCGCTACCACAGCCTAAGCATGAGGCGCACACGGGAGGTATGGGCATTAGATGCCTAGGCATATGATGCCAAGATGATTAACTCTAGTGCAAGTGGGAGACTGTTGGGAATATGCCCTAGAGGCAATCATGTATGATGTAATTTCCAATGTATTCATAAAGTTATTAAGTTGTCCTTTGGTTTGAACATCTGATATATGTCATTGAATATGTGATTCGATTGTGGAACTATGTATTCATGTTGTTCATACTAATTGTCCTTGGTCGTTAAGGTTGTGCTGGACACACACCCTAGACTAATGTGAGTGTTGGCTGATGACACGGTTCCACTTGTCATGGGCATGGTGATGCCATTCCAACGTTCACGGACTTGGCTAAAGAGTTTAGCAAGTCGGACTGACCCACATTGAGATGCAACGAGCAAGTCGTCATTTCCATGTCTCAATCAATGTAATCCTTAGACCTGAGGTTATCGCACAATCCGAGTTGTGGATCATCGACTTAGGTTCTGTCAAACGCTGTTCTGTGACAAGGCAGCTATAAAGGAAGAGTTCGGGTCGAATGAGAAGCAAGCTGCGAGATGTGGATAATCAAGATGGGATTTTGCCCCTCCGAATGGAGAGATATTCTCTGGGCCCTCTCGAGTGATATGATTCAGGAAGCATGGCCATGCGCGACTCAGTTAAGTGTTAACTGTGTCTGTTGACTAAGAGTTAGTCAGATGAACCACATATCACAGACCGAGAAGAGAGTTGAGCTATTTAAGGGATGACGATAAATCGCCTATAGTTCGACAAGGTATATCGTGAGGCAAAAGGGACTAAGATGTAAATCACATTGGAAGGTATGTCGTCATGACTCAATGGGACTTGGGAGTCGGCACGTTCTGCTAGGAGCCGCTACCGATTGATCGATTGAGAGTCGGACTCTAATCGTGTCCAAGTCGCCATGAGCCTGCAGGGTCACACACTTAAGAGCGGGAGCAAGTATTGGTCGGGTTGGACCCGAACCGGAAATGGACTGAGTTTGTGAGTCAGACTCACAGAGGGAATGGTCCACAAGTGTTGTGAGCCCAATACCATTCGCTATATAAAGAGGGGCGCAGGTTGCCCAGCGGGCACGTTAGTCCACTCCCATGCGTTGGGAACCCTATCCCCACTTAGTCCAGCCGTCGCACCGGACCTAGCAGTCCGCCGTCGGAGCTCCTCCTCGTACGTGTGGATACCGGCAGAGGTGTTGTACGTTCAGCACTTCGGTTCGCGGGATTGGATCGGCCGGATTGGATCGTGGGACTGCACTGCCCCGACGCGCTTCATCGATAGTCCGCAACCGCGTGTCTAGTGGTAATTATCGTGGCCTTCTACCTCGGCTAGATCTTGGAAGTACCGCGTAGGAAAAAGTTTTGTTTATCTCTAGGTGTTCCAACACTCTCTTGCAAAATCCCTGGCGATTTTGGGATTTTGCCTCAGATTCTAGATGGCATCGTCTATGGTGTGTGTGATTGGGTAGCGGCGATGGGAACTGGGGCCGGTCGGTGTTGGGCGCCGGTGATTTGTGGCCATGGAAGGAAGTGAGGTAGATGCATGCGTCATCCCAGTGACGCGCATCCGGCGACAAGGTACGCGGGGAAACAACGGGAGCCAACGCAGTCGGCCGAAGTCGACATGGGGAAGGACCTCTCCACCGGGGACGGTGTGCTGAAGAAGCGGGACAAATCAAATGGCGCCACCACCTCGACTGCAAATCAAGCACCCCAATCGAGAGAAGCAGAAGTAGAGGTCAGGGTCCCTCACGCTCTGTCACAACCCTGGACCCAAAGGTATAGATATTGTTATGCGCTCCTAGTCATGGACCCACAAGGGCTTCGAGGTTACCAGCCCCAGCCGTAAGAAACAACGGCAGTTAGAATGGATTCATAGGCATGTAGGCTGGATAACACCGGTATTACTACTCCTTGTGTCCATGCTAGTCATAACCAACTACGCATATCAAAGCGTCCACGAGTCATATGAATCTGAAGGAACGTGACCAAAGCTATATAGAGATGCTATGTGTCCAGGAAGTGCAACAACAATCGACGGTTACTGGGGTTACCAACCCCCAGGCCGAATCACATCGGCAGGCGTGCTCGCAAATGGATCATCGGCTCCACAACCCTTCGACTGCGACAACTACGCATGCATAGCCAAAACTGTATAACGATGAGCTCGAAACCAACAACTGATCAAATTAGTAACTCTAGACATGAAAGTTATATAAACAAAGTATTACTAGAGTATAGCTTTACAAACAGAGGTCACATGACCCAACATTACATGAGACAACAGAAGGCAAATTATGTTGCTAGTTAACAAGAACCAAAAAGGCCTAAGAGGCCGCAACATAAGGCGACCTCCCAGCCCATAGATTCCAGGCTGCTACCTGGGAACCCCAAACTACTCGTCGATGTCCATGTTGAAACACATCCAAAGTGAGGAACTCCACCTGAACCAAGTCGAAGCAAACATCAGTACTAGAGGTACTCAACAAGACTTAATTAACCTAGTATATATTTGCTTCTTTTAGAAAAAGTTATGAAGGTTACTTTGCATAAAGCCATTTTTGTTTTGGAAGTTGAGGAAGGAATAGCACGCCTCATGGAGTATTTTCAAAACAGATGAGGAAGATACTGAACTACAGATATCATCATCTTTTAATCCACCAACATCATTTCCATCACCTCGTGCTTCAAATATCACCACCTCAAGTTGTTCCGGTACCTCCTACTACAAGGTAACCCCTCTCGGCATCTCCGAGGAGGCATCCTTCATTCGTTATCAACAAGTATTAGTCATTCTGTTCAAGTTATCTATGATCACAGAATCCGTCACCAAATCGTCCTTAACCGTGGACACGGCTTTTTGAAAATATTTATCCCTGCAAGGGTGTACAACTTTAACCACACGTACAAACCAACTCTTAATGCCAGATCATTATCACTATTCCGGGAAGTGCCATCAGAGGGAGGTTGACCACGACCTTTCCCTTGCTTCGCCTATTCCCTGAGTCGCCCCGAGTAGAGATGGTCCGCCAATAGGGAGTGGCTATCTCCGGCCGGGTCTCTATCGTTGTGAGCCACGCTCGACGGTTATCTACCCACACAGCGCCGATACACCACCGCGTCCTAGTTTTAAAAACTATTTTAATATCCCCGCAAATCCAAATAGAAAGCTCGAACTAGGAGACTCATGGAACAAACTAGACAAGTTGAGACCGAGGGGAATCTAATCCCCGTGTGGATGCACGCTCAGTCTTGGTTTGAAGACGAGAACTATCTCCTAGGGGCATGAACGAGACAAACACCGCAGACCCTCTGTGGTGTCATCATCCACACCTTTAAATTCGCAACTCTGATTCATCAACCGGATGGAGCAGAGCTAAACAAGCATGTATGACTAAGCATAGCATATTTCATGCTTTGGCGATGCACACAAGCAAAACTATAGCTTATAGGAGTAGTGGATCAGAATATTAAGGCTATGCATTATATAGGAGAACTCTAACTACTGACACAAGATACATTGGAATCAAATGCAATGTACGAGAATCAAAAGGAGTTCAAAATCGTATATGACATATAAGAGGTTATGCTTGCCTTGCTTCAGAAAACCAGATATATGTCTTCGGGTATAAGTGCTTGACTTGTCGTTTAAGATCAAGTATTCGTCATAGCAAATGTCGATCTTATCTTCGGAGTCACGTTCTACCGATAAGAAGCAAATACCGAAATAGAAACAATCAACACATGGCATAATGAAATGCGCGCAATGTATGCATGAGCAAGTTAATGCATCAAGATAGAGCCCTAAGCATGATAAGGGGTTGCTAGGGTTCGCATGATAATTATGCAGTTCTGTTGAATTTAGCCCCAAAATGGACCTTAGAGGGCACTTCGGGCAATTCTGAAAGTGAGTCAAATTTTAATTGATCAAAAGGGTTTGAAAACATCATATTTGGTTGCATTTTTCTTTGTGAGCATTTTGGCATATAACTTGTAATATTCTGAACTTATTGAATAAATTGATATTTTCTTCATTTTTAAATGATTTTAAACAATATTCAATAATGGTCAAAATTCAAATTATTCAAACATGTTTGAAAGTGACATAAACATGTAGATTATATTTTATGAACATTTCTATATTTTTATTATATTTTTCTGATTATTATTTTGTAAGATATTCAATTTTCCATTTTAATTCATTTCTGGAATTTATTAAACATTTTCTGGAAAAAGGAAAACTGAATTACGACACCATGCTGATGTTATGATCACATCAGCTGAGCCCAGGATGGCTTTGCCTCAGATCAATCGCGCGCTGGCGCGTTCGATTCTCAAATTGAACTGGACCACAGGGAAGAGGAGATGACAAGGAGTGTAGGGGTGGCGACGCCGCTATTTATTGACCACCAGAGCAGCGCCGGCGAGCGGTGGCGCGGCGGCGGATGGAGGACGACGGCGACAAAGCGACGCAAAGGGGGAGGGAAGAAGGTGGGAGCACCTGCGTGGTATTAGGATTACTAGGAAGGCGGGGAGGTGGTCGATGACGTGAGAGGGGGCCAGAATCATCTTCGGCGTCGAGAAATCTACGGCGGGCGTGGCGGTGAACGGGGACGGAATTCGTCCCTCCCCAGTCTTCTCTGTGGCCGTACGAGCTCAAGGGGCGGTGAGTAGACCACGGCGGAGCTGTTTGCGGTCACGGTGGGGCTCGGGGACGTCCGTAACGCCGACGGCGAGCCGCAACCACGTCGGGTAGGGTTAGGGTTAGGGTTTCCCCGCGCAAAGAGAGTCAGAGAGAGGGGCGAGGCGAGGAGGAGAGAGGGGTGTCGGGGCTTCTCTTCGCCCTTATCCCCGCAAGGAGGCAAGCACAGAGGAGGTGGCGGAGGGCAACGGCGGCGTCGACACAGAGCTGGTCCTTCTATTTGGAGGAAGAAGAAAGAAAACCATTTTCTGAAAACCCCCTAGAGTTTCTCGAATTGCCAAAGAGTCCTTTTCTGCCCCAAAACAGCAACTAAATTTGAAATATTACGGTCCTTTTTGCAAGAATAAAAATTAGCAAAAACAAGATTTGTAAACCTTATAAAATTTCCAACCTCACCATGTTTTGGTTTTCAAATTTTGAAATTGTTTTGAGTTCAAATTTTTAGTGCTCACCTTAAGTGATTTTTGAGCAAGTTTTGATAAAAATTCAAATTCAAATTTGAACGAAATTTACATGCATGCTATGACATGAGTGCAACACCACAAACCATTTATTACAAAAAGTGGGATGTTACAAATCTACCCCCCTTAAAAGAATCTCATCCCGAGATTCCCGAAGGAGAAAGAAAGAAGGAACGCTAGTTTGCATGATCTTCTTGAACCTTACGTTTCTCTTCTTGAAGAGGTTGATCTGTAGCTTCATGAAGTGTTGAATTGTTACAACTTAGGTAGGAGGGAATACTTTTAGGAACTGATCTTTATGAAGATAGAGTATCTCACGGCCAACTCAGAAGAGGAGTGTTCACAGTAACACTTGAGTTAACGAGCATGAGACACACCAGGGTAACAGAGGGAATAGGAGAAGGTTTCATGTTTGTGGATGAATGTTCTTGAAATGATTTAGAATATGAACTTTGCAGAAGACTTTAAATCCTTTTGGAAAAGAAAGGTTAAACAACTAATGAAACTGAGGTTTCACTCCTTACTTCAAACATACTAACAAGATGGAAAGGGTTGTCTTGGATACGACAAAGTAATATCCATAGACGAGAGAGAGCACAGTGGGATCGTGTGTTGGAGAAAGTTTGAAAACAGAGGCAGGTTCACCCTTCGGAGTGGACACAGAAGATGAAGAATTTTCATTCCATCAAAGTTTATCGAAATCTTTGTCAAAGATCGTGGTATTACTTCACAACAGAATATGTGTAACCAAAAGGAGTTGGAACACCGTAATGAGGGAGGAATTCTTGGTCACACCATAAGGATGAGTAACCAATGGGGATTGGAGCACCATAAAGTGGAAGGAATACTTTTCATGTTGAGGATTTGACATAGCAATACCTTTACCACATGACTAAGACTCCAAGGCTGAAGTGACGACAAAGTCACACAACGTGTGAGAGGATTAGAACTTCCAGTACAATCAACGAAAATAGAGGATTAAACAGTGTCGGTTTAAAGAGCACCACAAGATGGAGTTCTCATGACGAAATTGTTTCCACTAGAAGAAAGGTTTGGAGGATTGACATAGGTACATTGGATAAAATAACTTCCAATTTTCCTTGATGTTCTAGATACCAATAGCAGGCTCATGACAAGCCTTGTATAGGTCATCAAGTGAATGTATAACTCTGGTTTGGAAGAAGGGTGAGGGTAACTTATGGAATAAGCCGCACAAGAACCCTCATGGAGAGTGGTTGTTACTTTTTGTGCGAAGGAGTATAGTATTAGGCCTTCCGGCTAATTGTGTCAACCACAACATCAACCATGCCGGATTTTAAAATGGACCTAATTCAAAATCCTTGATGAAACACCAACCATCGTTGCTGCTTGAGATTCAGCTCTGGTTAGTGGGTTGATAACTCAGACTATGTATGTTTGATCAAATAGGTTGCACCGGCTACTATCAAGATACATTTACAAGATTCTCAAGATATGGACTGCGATGCCACACTCAAGAAGGTGAGCAAGATTGTATAACTCATGTATTAGCAACTTGCGGAAGACTGTTGCACCTACAGGGTTTACTTGTAAAGGAACACATCGGAGTCCTTGTTAGAAGACAACTAAGAATATGTAGAAATTCGTGGACTCTTTCACGAACAATCCATCAGTGGCTTGGTGTGGTCACTTTTTCAAGAAATGGAGGTAACAACCTCCCATCTCAAGAATAGTGCACACACGCATGACTGACTAAAGTTTATTCCCGAGGGAACAAAAAAACCTTAGTCGGATCCACGACGACAACTTTAAACATAAGCACATGAACCAGAGTAAGTTACTTCGAACATCCAGAACACAAATTCGTAGTGACACAAAGATGGTTCTCAAAAGTTTCCAACATTAGTGCCAATTTTTCAACATGAACCTCTTTAAAATTGGATAAACATGAATGTCATCGATGGGCTCGATAACACAATTATCAAGATACTCCAAGAAGAGGGATTCATATGATACATGAACAAGGAAAAATATTGTGCAGACCAAAGGGCATGAAGATATACTTGGGTGAAACACCATGAGTAGAAACACCAACAAGATAGTCCTTGAATCTAAGTTTGATTTGTTGATAGCCCAACTCAAGTCAAAGTTGGTAAGATAGCATGTCCACGAAGGAGATACTATCCTGCTTAAACATGAACATAACTAGACATCCCATATCAAAGGAACAAGTTAGGAAGAGCTCATGTCTTTCAACTCTCCAAGTTATTGTTTAAGCTCAACCAATTAGTCCAGGGTATCCAGCAAGGTTTCTTGGAGAAAGTAGTAGTTCAAATTACCCCTTGTTTAGACATCACGGTCAGGTGGAAATCTGGTGATACTTCTAGAAAGACAACCCGAATATCGCAACCCACCGGTGTGTCTTGGAATTTGAAAGGAGTCTTTCCTTTTAAGGAAAACGGTATGGTCCTGAGAGCTTTGGCATTAACCTAACTCTTTGACCGAGAATGTGCAAAATAATGAATGAACTTGGTAACACAGTCAGCTTTAAGTAGAGACCATGTGACCAATAGTATTAAGCAGGATACAAATGTGCCTTAGATTTTTCAAAGCAATAAGAATTGCTAGGAAGACATGATGCACACATCAATGCACACCCAACATTCTCGAGCATTCAAGCTTAGAGGAAGGTGAGTAAAGACATGTAAGAGAATCAATTCATCAATAAGGCCATGAAACTCAACACAACCTCTTGATATATAAGAGTGTGATACTCGAAGGTGGAACAGAACAGAAGCTAATGAAACTTCTTTAATCTGCGAATTATAAAACTTTGACCTGGTCCTAGAAATGAACAAGGTACTAGAGTTTTGTTTCTCCTTACAAACCAAGGTGGAACGTTCTGACAGAACACGGGAGGAACATGCATTGGAAGACTCCAACACACGTATGCAACTTGGTGTCCAAAACAACGGATGTGGATTGAGAGAAACTCAAAGGTAGAATCATGCTCATGAGAAAATCCTAAGATCATGTTGATTGCACATGGTAATACTCATTTGTAGAACTCATGCCAAAAAGAGAGGTATAGCTGCACTAAGAACGAAGATGTGGAATTCATGATGATCAACTATTGTCGTGATCCTTTTGATTCCAACAGAGAAAAATCTATGGCTATTGGAGTTGAGATTACCTAGCCATCCTGAGGTAGAAGATGTTCCACAGGGTTAATAGAACGGAACTTGGTTTAAAAGTCAGCATCATGTACAGATAGCGTGATCATCACGTGGTTAAGAAACCTCATGATTCAACACACCGCTATACCACACAATCCGGGATCTTCGGTTCAAGTCCAAGGATTAAAACCACATGGAAAAGAGTAACTACTACCTAAGTGTCTTTAAAGAAGCTACAAGTACAATTACATAATGTCTTCCAAAATCCAACATAATTCCAAAAGAATTTGAGCAAAGAACAAAGGGTACATTCGAGGTGGAAGCAAATGTCGATGTTCTGGATTTGGAACTCTAGGACATGGAAGAATGTGGAATCCACACAAATATGAGAGATTATGATGGGAAGCAAATCTTCCTGTTCAAACAAGAGATAACAGAATATGGAACACACACGACTATAGAAACTCATAATAGGTCAACTTGGGTAAAAGACATCATTGCCAACGAAGGCACCTAGGTTTTGAATGACTAAAAGAGATGACAAAACCTTTTGAAATCAAAACAGGTAAGGTGACCCAGAGTTAGAGCGATACCAATAAGGAGTAAAAAGAATCCTAAAGAAAATTTCTTCATAATACATCTGTGGTTTCAAATTAGTTTTCGCAAACACTAGAATCAACATCGACCAAGCAGTAAGGTTTTCCTACAGGCAGTCCTGCTTTGATACCATGACTTGTCACGACCACGGACCCAAAGGTATTAAGAAACAGTAAAACGACTTCAGCTACGAGCCACCACAACCATTTGGGCTAATCGCAGGTCATCTTTTAGCTTAGCGATCGTGCCAGCGATTCCCACCGAATTCTTGACGGACGCTACTCTGCAGAACTATGTAGCCCATCCGTCCTAAATTGGGCCGTTATACATTTTTTGGGCCAACCGAGCAGCGTTGGGCGTCACGGGCGAGGATCGAGCCGAACGGTTTCCTTTCGTCCCCAATCTGAGACCACTCCCAGTAGCGCACGGCGGCTCGCATCGAGCGCACGGATGCGGATGGACAGCTCCGACCTCACGTTCTGCTTCCGGAAGCTGCTGGCGTAAGCTACCGCCGAGACGGTGAGTACCGGCCGCGAGGGCGCGTACGCGGGCTGCATCGACTACCGGCCGTATCAACTGGCGTCTAGCGCACGGATGCCGATTCAGAGCTCCGACCTGACGTGCTGATTCCGGATGCTGCTGGCGTAAGTGGCCGCCGAGAGGGTCGTTGGGGCCGCGCCATGGAAGTGTCGGCCGCGAGGTGGATGATGCTCCACATCGGCTCGCCGGATCGGAAGCACGAGTCGCATAGGGTCGGATTCCTGGCCGCATCGCATCGGAGTCACTGCTCGCGTGATTAGGCCATGGGCGGCATCGTTCCAGGTATGAATCTTTATGCCGGCTGTATGCAGCTGTAGTTGAGAGGGCTAATTTTTGTGTTCCACGGCCGATTTCTCCTTTTCTCCCGCGAAAATCGAGACCGGATTATCTGTTGAAGGCAGCGACGAACTTTGAAATGCGCGCACGCAGATGGTGGGCTTGCTCCTTCAGGGCCTGCGGTTATTCCATCAACCCGTCCAGCTGGCCCACCATCGGAGGACCTCAAACGTTCCGGTAGTCCTCCGCGTTTTCATGTTGCAGGATGAAACTGCCGGGGTCTTAATCATGGGGTATCAAATTCACCCATTATGGTTGTTAATCTCACCGTTATTGTCAGTTATCTGTCCATAGTATTTATATACTACACCAATCGACCTTGTTATCATTCTATCTCGCCTCCCTCCTCCTATTGTTCTTCACAGATGTTCGTTGCTTAAGGTAGTATTTTGTGTTTGCTCATCATCCTTGCTCTTCCCTGTAATTCGTCAACTTCAAAATTAGTTACTGAACTGAGTGCGTATTGTTTGTTTCAACAATTCTCAGAAGGACTGTCTGACCCTCATCTGCGACCATGCAGGACACGTATCTCAGTTTATATAATTGTACCTCTTCTTACTCATCCGGTGGTTAACAACTCTTATCATTATTTTTTCATTTAGCTTTGTTTTATACTGTGTGCAACTTGTTAGATTGTTTTCCTCAGAAGAATACATGCATATGCCTACTACCTTCCTTTTTCCCATGACACACATTAGCCTGATTGGTTTCCTTTTCTGTATTTGTTAAACGATGTATATCAGTATATCACAGGATATATATATATATATATATATATATATATATATATATATATATATATATATATATCAGTAGAATTAAATTACAAAGCGTCATGGATGCCAGAATTAGGTAACCAACTGACTCACTTCGTTTCAGGTGTTGCCGTGTACGTTCGTTTGGGATGTTAAGGGCGTGTTTGCCAACTGCCCTTCTTTCGACAGTTGAATTCCATTCTCATGATCTGATATTTTTGAACTATTTTTTGTATCATAATTACGCGTTGCTCTGTTCAATATATGGTGATAAATTATTTTGTTTTTGGCTCGGCTGTCCTTGCCTTTTCGCCTTGCTGCTATGTGCGTCTCTACTTTGATGGAGTTTCCTCTTATGTATTTTGCCAAATCAAGAATACCATCACATTGTGACCTGCAAGCTTCCAAATGAAATTAAATTTTACATAATTTCTTTCAAATCGTTGATCATTTTCTTGTACGTCTGATTATGGAAAATAATGGGAAAGATGATGTTCTCTTATTGCTACTATATCGTTCTGGAGGTGACCGAGACACTGCAACAGTACAGCTTGTGCAACCATTTTGATGGCCACTACAGCTCACGGCCACATGGGCACTTCACGAAGAGTGAGAGTTTCTAATTGATTGATGTTGCTGAAAGAGCATTAGCCTTATCTGCTTTCCCTATGGCATCACACATAAAATGGCTTTTTTTTTCGCTTTTTAATATCTTGCGCTTGAGTATTAGGGATTGTCAACTTCTTAGATCTCTTCTGATTTTGTGAACTGTTATAATCTCACTCAACTGCAATGTTTGGCACTTTTTTGTGATCAACATTGCCGGTAATAATATACTCCCTCCTGATAAACTGTGTACATATAGGAGTCCTAATTCTATACGGTTAGGTGTTATATAAACCTACCGTATCTAACTCTAATAGCCTTGTACTTGTTCCCTACTATAAATATATACATGAGGCCACGGGTGTACCTGTGCGATCCTCTACCCTACCACACAATTACTTTCATGGTATCAGAGCCGGCGGCCTAAACCTTAGATTAGCTTCCCTGCTTCCGCTCCGCCGCCGTGATGACCTCCTCATCCAGCAGCCCTGCCCTGTCCGAGGCACTAAGCTCCGCTACCTCGATCCTCTCCGGCCTAACCGGGGCGGTCACCTCTGAACCGGCCATGGTGTCGATCATCCCCACGACGCCAATCAATCTCGTGAGTCAGATCACGATGAAGCTGACCGGCGACAACTACATGTACTGGCGCACGGCGGTCCTCCCGGTTCTGCGAAGCAATCTGCTTTTCGGCTTCGTCGATGGGTCGCTGCCCTGTCCTGCGCCAACTACCCCCAACCCGGATGCGTCGAAGACTGGCGCTCCACCGACCATCGCCAATCCTCTCTACGCGGCTTGGCATCAACAGGATCAGTTCATCCTGTCTGCCCTTGTTGGCTCCCTCCATGAGTCGACGATCGGCATGGTCATGAACCTGACTATGTCAAGGTCTGTCTGGCAGACGCTGGAGGCAAGCTACACCTCCCAATCTGTCGCTCGAGCGATGCAGATTTGCAGAGCCCTTAGCAAGGAAGGAAGCTGGACCAATCTGCTGACAAGTTCTTCAACAAGATCAAGTCCATGGCATACATACTTGCCTCCATTGGACAGCCCCTCCGTCCAGAAGAATTATCCTGATACTTGATCGTCGAACTCGACAGCGAGTACGACTCCCTTTCTCAGCTTGTCTTGTCCCGCAATCTCTCTGACCCGATGCCTATTCGGGACATCTACTCACAACTTCTCTATACCGAGCAGCGCTTCGAAGGCAGGAAGGCCGAACTCAGCGCGGATGTCCATGTCGCAAACTATGGCACATGCTTTGGTGGTGGACGTTCGTCGGGTCCTCCGCCCAACTACCAGAAGTACCGCGCCGATCCTCGTCCGCAAGGCAAGACAAGGAGCCGTCCTCCGTCACCGCCCCGTCGCAATGATCGCCCAGCCAATGGTGGATGCGGTCGCCCCACCTGCCAAATTTGTGAGAAAGTGGGGCATGTTGCCTCGTGTTGCTTCAAGCGCTACCAGCGCAATTTCCTTGGCGCTGGGAACAATGGCCGCTACATGGAAAAGAAGCTTGCCGCACTCTCCACTACATCGACCCACGGAAACAGGGATACATCATCCTACCCGATCGAACCGTCCTGGTACGCCGATACCGGGGCGACAGTCCACCTCACCAACGAGCTCTCCAAACTTCACATGGAGGAAAGCTACACCGACAAGGATCATGTCCATACATGGGATGGATCAGGTATGCGCATTGCTCATATTGGTCAATCTCTTATTCCTACACACAAACATCCACTCAAACTCAAAGACATCCTTCATGTTCCTTCCGTCACTAGAAATCTCTTGTCCTAAAAAAGTTTTGTAGAGACAATAATGTTTTCTTTGAGTTTCACCATCGGTATTTTCTTATTAAGGACCGGGCTACCAGGGAGGTTCTTCTTAGAGGGGGGTGTCGTGGGAACCTCTATACACTTGATGTGTCATCACCTAAATTCAAGCATGTCTTCAGCGGTATCAAGGTGTCACGTGGGCAGTGGCATTCTCGTCTAGGACATCCAGCTACTCAAATTGTCCAACATATACTTCATCGTCATGAACTTCCGTCAGTTTCAGTCAATAAAGATGTAATTTGTGATGCTTGTCAACAAGGCAAAAGTCATCAATTGCCTTTTTCTCTTTCTACACATGTAATAAAGAATCCTTTAGAGATTATTTATTCAGATGTTTGGGGTCCTGCTCAGGTTTCTGTTAGTGGTCATTCCTACTATGTCAGTTTTATTGATGCCTATAGTCGTTTCACCTGGCTCTATCTCTTAAAGAGAAAATCTGACGTGTTCCAAATTTTTCTTCAGTTTCAGCAACATGTTGAACGTTTGCTAAATACAAAAATTAAACATGTCCAATCTGACTGGGGTGGTGAATACCTTCATCTCAACAAATTCTTTAGTGACATTGGAATTTCCCATCGTGTCTCTTGTCCTCACACTCACCAACAGAATGGTACCGCTGAGAGAAAACATCGTCATATTGTTGAGACTGGTTTAACCCTTTTAGCCCATGCATCTATTCCATATAGGTTTTGGAGTGATGCTTTCTCTACGGCCTGTTTTTTGATTAATAGGCTTCCTAGTCGTGTTATATCCATGCAAACTCCTATTGAACGTTTACTTGGCGAAGTTCCAGATTACACCTTTTTTAAGGTGTTTGGGTGTGCCTGTTGGCCCCATCTTCGTCCTTATAACAATAGAAAACTTGAGTTCCGATCCAAAAAATGTGTTTTCCTTGGGTATAGTGCTCTTCATAAGGGTTACAAGTGTCTTCATGTTCCTACAAACCGAGTTTACATCTCACGTGACGTGGTTTTTGATGAAAACGTTTTTCCCTTCGCTCAACTCCCATCCAATTCCATACCACCATCCGATTCTACACTTCTTAGATCTGACCAATTTGATGATGCTGCATATGCTCCTCCATTATTGGCTAACCATGGTGCAGGTATTGGACGTGGAGCTCGCTTAGAACTCCTGGATGGTGCCGCTGATCTGGAGCCCGCAGCTCACGTCGATCATGCTGATCCGATCGACGTGCATGGTTCTAGCCATGCAACGGAGGCCGGCCCGTTATCTCTTTCGCGTGTTGGGCCGTCCATGCCCACGTCGCCTGGCTTTGCTACGCCCCCGCCGTTCACTACTGGGCCGGGCTCCCCTGGTCTATCTGCTGCCTCGTCGCCTGGCTCAGTCACCTCCACGACCGCCACGGCGTCGATTTCCCCGAGTCCAAATACTGGGCCGGGCTCCTCTGGTCCATTTGCTGCTCCGTCGCCCGTGCGTCGCGTAACGAGATTACAGAGGGGGATTGTCCAACCCTTGCAGCGGACAGATGGTATTGTCCCATGGCCCACGAAGAAGAAAAGTGGTAATGTTGCATGGACCAGCACTCGGACTGCCATTGATCTTTTTCGGACAGAGCCACGCAATCATACTGAAGCTATGAGTTGTTCTCACTGGCGTCAAGCAATGGAGGCTGAATTCTCAGCTCTTCAAGCTAACAAGACTTGGCGCTTGGTTCCTCCAGTTTCTGGGGTAAACATTATTGATTGCAAATGGGTGTTCAAAATAAAGCAAAAATCAGATGGGTCTATTGAAAGATACAAAGCTCGTCTAGTTGCTAAAGGATTTAAACAAAGATATGGTTTGGACTATGAAGATACATTCAGTCCGGTTGTCAAACCTGCTACCATTCGGTTACTCTTATCGATGGCCCTTACACATGGTTGGCACCTTCGTCAGCTTGATATCCAGAATGCTTTCCTGCATGGAGTTCTTGAGGAGGAAGTATACATGAGACAGCCCCCAGGTTTTGAGGATGATAGTCAGCCTACACATTTATGTCGTCTTGATAAAGCTCTTTATGGATTGAAGCAAGCTCCTCGTGCGTGGCATGCCAGACTTAGTTCTGTTCTTATTGGGCTTGGTTTCACTGCTTCTACTGCTGACACTTCCCTGTTTATTTTAAGGAGGCCTGATGTCACTTTATACCTTCTGGTTTATGTTGATGATATCATTGTGGTGAGTTCGACTACAGCAGCTACTGATCGCCTCATTCATCAGTTACGTACCTCCTTTGCTCTCAAGGACCTTGGGACACTCAATTATTTCCTTGGCATTGAGGTTCAGTCTTCTGTTGGAGGTCTCCATCTCTGTCAGCGCAAGTATGCATGTGAGCTCTTACGCCGTGCTGGTCTCCTGAAGTGCATTCCGACTGCTACTCCCATGGTTTCTTCTGAGAAGCTTTCAGCTAATGATGGTATGCTTCTCTCCTCCGAGGAGTCTACTCGGTATCGTAGCGTTGTTGGTGGTCTTCAATATCTAACCATGACACGACCCGATTTGTCCTTTGCTGTCAACAAAGTGTGTCAATATCTGCATGCTCCTACCTCTACACACTGGTCAGCTGTCAAGAGGATTCTTCGATATGTTCAGGGCACTATTCACTATGGCCTCCAGTTACAGCGTCCTACATCATCTCCTACACTATTGTTAGCATTTTCTGATGCCGATTGGGCTGGTAGCCCTGATGATCGGCGATCAACGGGGGGACATGCTATATTCTTTGGTGGTAACCTAGTGTCTTGGAGTGCTAGAAAGCAGGCCACGGTTTCTCGCTCGAGCACTGAGTCTGAATACAAGGCTCTGGCTAATGCTACTGCAGAAGTTATCTGGTTACAGTCTCTTCTTGGTGAATTCGGAGTGCCTCAGTCTTGTCCACCTATTCTTTGGTGTGATAATATTGGTGCAACCTTTCTGTCCTCCAATCCAGTGTTTCACGCTCGGACAAAACACATTGAGGTAGATTATCATTTTGTTCGAGAAAGAGTCGCACAGAAGCAATAACAAATTAAGTGCATATCCTCCAAGGATCAGCTAGCAGATATCTTTACAAAGCCACTACCTCTACCACTATTTGAAGCTTGTAGACGCAATCTCAATCTTCATGCCGTTGAGATTGAGGGAGGGTGATAAACTGTGTACATATAGGAGTCCTAATTCTATACGGTTAGGTGTTATATAAACCTACCGTATCTAACTCTAATAGCCTTGTACTTGTTC
The DNA here is from genome assembly GCA_028641055.1 of Alopecurus myosuroides. Taxonomy (NCBI): domain Eukaryota; kingdom Viridiplantae; phylum Streptophyta; class Magnoliopsida; order Poales; family Poaceae; genus Alopecurus; species Alopecurus myosuroides. The sequence continues at coordinate 259,678,849 of CM054060.1, forward strand.
CCTACTATAAATATATACATGAGGCCACGGGTGTACCTGTGCGATCCTCTACCCTACCACACAATTACTTTCACCTCCGTCCCAAATTAGTTGTCATTGAAATTGGCGTATCTAACTAATATGGGACGGAGGATGCACTTGAGAAAGCTGAACTTCACCCGGAAGTAATACTCCCAAAGATAGTCTGATAACAAAGAAGTTTATGATTCCTTCAGTTTTCTTGCTTCGTAGTTACCATCCTTATTACCAGCTCTTTGTTATTTTGGTTACAATCTGCCCGGAAAAAATACATGTATATTGGCCTCTTTTATGCAGGCTAGCTAAAGAAATTGCAGAAAAGCTTTGTGAATCATTAGTAGCTCAGGCTTGAAGGAAAAAAGGTAGGATTATTCACAAAAATATCTCCTACTGGCCAAGTATGCAGTACGCATTGTACATTCAAAATCACCGCGCATTGTACATTCAAAATTTCTAGATATCAAGTAGACTTTTAATCAAATGTCACTGCAATGAGGGTATTTTGCTCCTTGTGCACACTGGTGAAGGATACGCTGCACTCTGATGAAACCATGTTGGGATCAAGCACACGCCTGAATCTGATTGACGTTCAAATTGGAGGACTAGCAGAGCAAGTGCTGGGAACACCTGCCCATGATTCTTCCTTACCTGAGCAACAATATCACCTTCAGTCTCCAACTCTCTATTGTTGGCATGATGTTTGTCCATGCTTGCCCAACAATATTAATATATGACCAACGATCATTCTTCTCCAGTTCATATATACTTTACTGACAACAGCTTTGTCCGAGAGGAAGGCTATGGGATCATCACGTATCCAGACAAAGCCTAACAATAACTCAACTCCAGTCGATGATCACCCTCCCAATGAAGGAAGAGCAACGGATGGTAACTAGAGACATCCACTTGCATTGGATGCCATTTTGCAATCCACAGAATCGCAGCTTATGTGTGCTCAAATGTTCAACAACATTACCGATGTTGTCACTGTCGAAAGAAGGGCAGTTGTATGTACTCCAATGATCATGTTTCTATGGGTTTATCAAAGTAATATTTTCTTCTCTATTTGTAGCATAATTATGTTTACATAGACGACTGTCGTTTTATTAAATTCCATAATATTATTTTATGATGGAAGATAATTATGTTCAAATTTCTTAACATATCCATACCATTCTACTTTCGGAAAAACAAAAACAAACTTCTTTAAGATGGACGGGTGCGGCAACGCGCACTTTTATGGTCTAGTACATACTGTTATGCGCTCCTAGTCATGGACTCACAAGGGCTTTGGGGTTACCGGTTGTCGGGGGGCTACCCCCGAGTAGGAGTAAGACAGGTGAGAAACATAGTTAAAAATACGGTTCTACCGAGTAGGCAGCTACCCGAATAGTCTGGTATTCGGTTGGCGCTATTCGGCAGGAAGTACAAAAGGCCAAGAGGAGATTCAAGTGTCAGCCTAGATCAGTCGGGTAGCGTTCGGGTGATCCGGATAGACATGAAGCTGTTCTACTCGGGCACAAAGTCAATGGAGCCGTTGAGGAAGATCCCGCGTATCCAGGGGCCGTACCAGCGTACGGTTCAACTTACTAGGTGCATGGTTATCTGCACAGAGACGTGGGAGCAGTACAGGTTGGGAGCTGTCAAGTCCTGTCACTGACAAGGGGGACATGAAATGTCAGCAACCTACCCTAAGATACTGACAAGGCGGACAAGACCTGTCAGCCGCCTACAGTGGAGACTTTCGGCGACGTTGTCAGCGGGAACACGGAGGCGTGCGCCGTTCGCACAGTGGAGTTGTCCACTCCGTCCTTTTATTCGTAGAATACTGGTTGGCCTCCAGTATATAAGGTGACCAACCCCCTCCTGCGCGAGGGTCGCTCGATCAGTGGAACAATTCACTTGGCTACGTACACATAGAGCTGAGCCCAGGCTACTAGGCAGAGAGAGATACACTGAGAGATTGTAGTTCCTGTACTCGGCACGACATAATACAGAGAGATAGGAAGGAGTAGGGGTGTTACCTCCAAACGAGGGCCCCGAACCAGGGTAGATTGTGGTGTTTGCATTGTTCTGTGCGCGCCTATTCGGCGTGCGATCCCTCTCCGGATACCTACAACTTCCATCGGCCTCAAACCTTAAGCCATCCCATGGCATCTGTCTTTACCACACCACGACATTAGGCGCCCACCCTAGGGCTTGTAGCGGCGCTGGCTGGGGTGCATATCCGGATGGGACCTGTTTCTCCGTCGGGGGGAGCGTGTGGGTTGTGGCCTTGTCCACAGATTCGGCTCCTTCGACTTCGTCACCGACAACGCTGGTAATTTCAGCGGCAGGCCCGTGCCTGCAGGCGGCTCCGTCCTCTCCTTCGGCGCGCATTTGGTGTACGTCGCCACCACCGTCATCCGCGAGTACCCCGAGGAGGTTCTTGTTGTCGAGGACCCTCCTGCTGTTCTCGCTGTCCGCGGGAAGCCGACCGGCTGCTCTGCGGACAGCGTGGAGGTGATGATGACGGGCCCGTCTATCGCTGCCGGGAAAAGCGCGCCCGCTGCGCCTGAAGTCGTCGAGGAGCCGGCTGCTCGCAGGGACCACAAGCCCTACGACATGCCCCAGAACCAAACGGGCTACGTCGCTCCTTCTACATCGACAGTGATACCGGCACCTCTTGCTGGTGTCGCCGAGAACCTGTGCATGCCTCTTGCCCCAGACGCGGATCCGGCTGTGGTGAGGGCGCAGCTCGAGCAGCAACGTCAGGCCCTGCTCCAGGAGGCCCAGGAGCTGGAAAAGGTTAGGATCGAGCTTAACCTAGATCAAAATAAGTACAATAGGGCCCATGGTTTCACTCCTATTGCTAGAAATCCTAGCAACATAGGAATCATTCGTCGCAATCTAGGTGCTGAGCTAGCTAGAGATGGTAGAACTGCTAGCAAAACTGATACCATGACTTCGGCCGGTAGGCCAAAATATAGCTCTCCTGCCAAAACACTTAGAGCCGCAGAGGCAGTGGCTGCCGAATTGCCGCACCTGTCCGGTGAGGCTCGCGCTAGGCAACAAGACCGGCTCAATGAGCTAGTTCTTGAGGCTGGCAGGCAGAATGAGGCTTTCCGGCAGGCTAATCCGGGAGCTGGTGCGTCCCATGTTGTTCAGTCGCATGGGGCAAGATCCGGAGGACAAGCCTCATCGCCACTTCCCGACGGTGAGAGGGCCCAGAGTGTGAATTATGGGAAGAACAAACAGATGCAGGTGTATGACCCGGCTGTTGCTGGAAAACAGCAAGCTGTAGAGCGGCAGCCCGGGCAAAAACACAATGCTGCAGGTACTGGCTATCAGGCCGCCCGGGTTCACCAAGAGGGGCAAGGAGGAAACCGAGATGGCCCATCTCGGCGCCATGCTGCTAACCCGGTTCAGCAGGTGGTTCAGCCACAAGCAGCTCTGGCAATGGCCAACCCGGCAGCTCAGCCCGGCCCTATGCTTCAGGACCGCTACAATGACGGGTACTCGGCAATGGAGCAAGCCGGGTACGCCGACCCAAGAGATGTTGCAACTCTGTTAGGAGGAAGGATGTTGGAGCCCAGCGATGCAAGATACAAGCTGGACCGAATATACCGGTCCGAAGAGATAGAAGCAAGAGGCCCACCCGGACCAAGCTGTTTTGGTCCCAGAATCATGGGAGAGCCAGCTGTGCCCAAGTTCCAGTTGGCCAGGGGGACCAAGACCTATGATGTGAGCACCAAGCCGGATGACTGGTTGAACGACTACGTGCCGTGTACGTTGCTGGCGGTAACAGAAGATGGGCGGTGAGGTATGTGCCCCAGATGCTGGAGGGCCCTGCCCAGATTTGGCTCAACAACTTGCCAAAGGACAGTGTCAACTGTTGGCTTGACTTCTCGGAAGCCTTCATCAGCAAATGCACCAGCACTTACAAGAGGCCAAATAGGCCACAACAGCTCTTGGCATGCAGGCAGAGGGAAGAGGAGACGGTCAGCGAGTATCTTACTTGATGGAGCACACTGAGGAACACCTGCGAAGGTGTGAATGAGTCACAGGCGATTGCCTGGTTCGCTCAAGGTTGCCGGCATGGCAACATGTTGTGGCAGAAGCTGCAGAGGGAGATGCCGAGTACGCTCGCCGAGACTATCAAGATCGCTGATATGTATGCTCTCGGTGACCCTACTCAGCCTCTGCTCGATTCCTTCAAGCCGAGAAGAAGAAACCAAGATGGTATCCGGCGCAATGACCGCCAAGACTTCCGCAGCAAGCAAAGAGATGATCGCCCTGATGCTCGATATGGCTCGGAGCATGTAGTTGCTTGAATCAAGATACTACGGCTGCCGGGAGCAGCCAGAGGCAAAAAAACTGCTGGAGCCTAGTATGGGCAAAACCACACTCAGGGCCAGAAATTCAAGAAGCAGTACAATGCTCCTCTGCAGAACAATGCCGCCCAGGAATCCGGTGATGCTGCTCAGAGATTTATCTTTGAGACCATGAAGGACGGGCCTTGCAGCTTTCACACTCGGCATCCGAGTAGGCCAGCCAATCATACAACTCGGCAGTGCAGCTGGTGGGGTCAGATTAAGAGTGAGGGATTTGGGCAAATGCCTCCTCCTCCTCCTGTTCCGCTCTCGGGCTCAAATGTGCAGCCTATCCGGGCAGCTGCTCCCAGGCCGGCCGAGAACCAGAGGAGGGAGAACGTGAACAAAGTGGCTCAGGGAGCCCACCGCAACTACAACAACCGCAACTACTATACCCGCAACAACAACCAGAACAACAACAACAACAACAATGATGGTGGTGGAGACCGGAACCAGTACCAAGAGCATCATGAGAGCTACATGGTGTTCACCACCGAGCCGGATGACAAACAGTCTCAGCGCATCCGTGCGATGGAGGTGAATGCTGTGATGCCGGCGGTGCCGGATTACATGCATTGGTGCGACCAAGACATCGTCTGGTCTCGAGCTGATCATCTCAAGATCATGCCCAACCCGGGTACATATGCTCTGGTGGTGGACCCTACCTTCCTGGGGTCCAAGAAGAATGTGAAGTTCAGCAAGGTGCTGATTGACAACGGGACCAGCATCAACATCATGTACTGAGATACCATGGAGAAACTCGGCGTTGCCGAGAACATGCTGCTACCCAGCCGTACCACTTTCCACGACATCATGCCGGGAGTATCTTGTGCTCCTATCGGTCGTATCTGGATCGATGTGCTTTTCGGCACCAGAGAGAACTGATGGACCGAGTGTCTGCAGTTTGAGGTGGTTGATCTTCAGAGCCCCTACCATGCTATACTCGGCAGGCCTGCTCTCACCAAATTCATGGCCTCAACTCATGCGATCTATCTAAAGATGAAGCTACCTGGCCCCAACGGCATCATCACCATCTCGGGTGACTACAAGCGTTTCATGGACTGTGCGTCTGCTGGATCTCGGTTAGCCGAGTCCATGGTCATCGTGACCGAGAAGAAGAAGACACATGAGGTGGTGGCCCTGGCCCAGGCGGCTCAAGTTAGTATGCATGGAATGTCGAGCTCTCAATACGGAGCCACCTTCCAGGCTTCCCAAGAAACCAAGAAGGTGCAGATTGACCCGGAGTTCCCGGAACATGTGGTCATAATTGGCGCCAGATTGGAGGAGAAATAGGAAAGCGAGCTTATCCACTTCCTCCGTGAGAATCGGGATGTCTTTGCATGGTCCAACCAGGATCTGCCGGGTGTCCTGAGGGAGTTGGTTGAGCACTCTTTGGATGTGCGGCCTGACGCCAAGCCGGTTAAGCAGGCGATGCGCCGCTTTGCGGCAGAGAGAAGGAAAGCCATTGGTGACAAGATCACAAGGCTGTTGACAAGTGGATTTATCATGGAGGTGCTACGTCCGGATTGGCTGGCCAATCCGGTTATGGTGGAGAAGAAGAAGGATGATCCCATGGTTGCTGTGGTGTGGCGCATGTGCGTCGACTACACCGACCTGAACAAGGCCTGCCCCAAGGACCCGTTGCCGCTGCCCCGGATAGATTAGGTGATTGATTCCACTGCCGGGTGCGAACTTTTGTCTTTTATTGATGCCTACTCTGGTTTTCACCAGATTCCTCTTAACCCGTATGATCAAATAAAGACTGCTTTTATTACCCCATACGGGGCTTATTGCTATCGTGTCACGTGTTTTGGTTTGAGGAATGCTGGAGCTACATATCAGAGGTGCATGAAGAAATGCTTGAATGATCAGATGGGCAAGAATATGCAGGTGTATGTGGATGACATTGTCATCAAAACCAAAGAAAAACACACGCTGCTGAGTGACATTGAGGAAACTTTCGCAAGTTTGCGGAAGTACCAGATGAAATTAAATCCAACCAAGTGCACTTTTGGCGCCCCGGCTGGAAAGCTACTCGGTTTTATTGTGTCTAGCCGGGGCATTGAAGCCAATCCTTCCAAGATAAAAGCTATTGAGAGCATGTCTTTGCCGAGATCACTGAAGGATGTGTAGAAATTTATCGGGTGCCTAACGTCTCTTAGCCGGTTCCTGGGAAGGATGGGTGAGATGGCCTTACCTCTCTATCAACTCACGAAGAAAAGTGACAAATTTGTCTGGACCCCACAAGCTGATGTGGCCTTCAAGGAGCTCAAAACCATGTTGGGCAGCGCTCCCATACAGGCAAGCCCTCTGCCTAAGGAGCCAATGTTGCTCTATATTGCGGCTACCAACCGGGTAATCACTAGTAGGAAACTGCCTTTCTATGGAAGGCTTCCTGTGGCGTACCATAGAGTGGTGCGCCATAGAAATCTAATTTTGTGGCGCACGCTAAAATATGCGCCACAGAAATGTTGCATTTTGTGGCGCACGGGGGAAGGGTGTGCCACAGAACCATTGCAGACGAGCATTTCTGTGGCGCACGTAATCTGGTGCGCCACAGAAATATGGTATTCTATGGCGCACGGGCATTGGTGCGCCACAGAATCCAACATTTTTGTGGCGCACCAACCGCACATGGAGCCACATATTTTTTTTTCTCTCCACACCCCCCCGGGAACGCCTTTTCTAGTTTTTGACGGAAGAGTTGCTGGTCTAAAAAGCATCTAAAAATAAATCTCTTATAGATGCACGAAGAGTTTAAGGTCTACTTTTTTTTAATCAAATTTTGAAATATGAATTTCGACTTTCTGAGCAAAAGTTCGTTAAAAAAGTAAAATGGGCATAACTTTTACATACGATGTCGAAAAAAATGATCAAGATATTAGAAAAAATTAGAGACAAAAAGGAACCCAACCTCACTCGCCTTCGGCCTGTGAGCTTTTTTTAGAATCGCCAAATTCCAAAAGGAAAAAAGTTATGGCCGTTTGAAGATTTTTGACTAGAAAATAAAAAAAAATGGAAAACAAATTCTGTGGCGCACCATAGAATGTTGGTTTCTGTGGCGCACCCCTACTTGGTGCGCCATAGAATTGTTGGGCAGGATTCGAAATTTGAATCCTGCCCACCAACCCTTCTTTTCTCCCTCTTCTTTCTTCTTCTCTTCTTTCTCTCATTTCACTTCTCCACTTCTCCTCCACTCCTCATCTCCCCTTCTCTCCCAACTTCTCTCCTCCACCTACTACTCCACCACCTCTCCTTCTCCTCCTCCTCCACCACCACCTCTCCTCCTCCTCCTCCTCCACCACCACCACCTCTCCTTCTCCTCCTCCACCACCACCACCACCTCTCCTCCTCCTCCTCCACCACCTCCTCTCCTCCTCCTCTTCCACCACCACCTCCGGCGAGCTCCTCCTCCTCCACAACCACCTCCATCGAGCTTCTCCTCCTCCACCAACTCCGGTGACCTTTCCCCACCACCTCCGGCGAGCTCCTCCTCCTCCACCACCACCTCCGGCGAGCTTCTCCTCCTCCATCAACTCCGATGACCCTCATCCTCCACCCACCACCGACCAAGCCACCTAAGGCCACGGTCACAACGACATCCGACGAGCTCCGGCGAAATTTTGAATTTTCGCCGAAATTCCGGCGGCCAGATCTAGATCTGGCCGGCTTTTTTTTGAAATTCAAAAAAAAATTCTGTGGCGCACCACCCCTTGGTGCGCCACAGAATTGCAAATTTCTGTGGCGCACGGCTGAGGTGCGCCACAGAATTGACATTTCTATGGCGCACGGCCACGGTGCGCCAAAGAAAAAAATTCTGTGGCGCACCCCTCTGGGCCCTAGGTGTGCCACAGAATTGCAAAATGGTGCACCACAGATAAGCATTTCTGTACTAGTGAGTGAGTGAGGTGGTGGTGGTGGAACGCGAAGAAGAAGGCAAGACCGTGCAGTGGCCGGTGTATTATCTCAGCGAGTGCTATCCAGCTTCAAGAAGAATTATCCTTACTACCATAAGATGACTTATGGCGTATACCTGGGTGCCAAGAAGCTCAAGCACTGTTTCCAGGAGCATCCAATCACAGTGGTGAGCACTGCTCCCATCTCGAAGATTATGGGCAATAAGGATGCAAGTGGCCGGGTGGCCAAGTGGGCGATCGAGCTAGCCGCGTACACCCTACTGTACGCGAGAAGAGAAGCAATCAAGTCACAATTTCTGGCGGATTTCTTGGTGGATTGGGCCGAGATGCAGTATGAGCCTCCCTTGCCGGAAAGAAATTTCTGGAGGATGCATTTTGATGGCTCTAAAGTGAAAGAGGGGCTCGGTGTCGGTGTTGTGCTCACCTCGCCCAAGCGGGATCAACTCACATATGTGCTTCAGATCCACTTTTCGGCATCAAATAATGTGGCCGAGTATTAAGCCCTGGTCCATGGACTGAGAGTATCCAAGGAGATAGGAATCCAGCGGATTGTATGCTATCGTGACTCAGACCTGGTAGTCCAACAAGTCTCGGGGACTTGGGACGCTCTGGATGCCAACATGGCGTCCTACCGGTTTCTGGTTCAAAACATGACTGGGTTCTTTGATGGGTGTGAATTTCATCATATCCACCGAGCTGAAAATGATGGATCGGATGCTCTGTCCAAGTTGGGATCTTCTCGGCAGTTCATCCCGCCTGGGATTGCTCTGGAGCATTTGAGAAAGCCATCTATCAAACCATCACCCAACTCGGGATCCATCTACATCCCGGCTCTGCCAGATTCAGAGGCCCTTCCTATGGAGATTGACTGGGAGAATGCAAAGGAGAACCCGGGGACTGCCCCTCCCAACTCGGGGACTGTCGCCTTCATCAAGGGGATCATTTATCAGTACTCGGGGACTCGTCTCCAACTCGGAGCAAGTAAAGGTGGCTGATCCAATGGAAGTGGATGAACCTATATTTCCTATCCGGCCCATGCCGAGCTGGCCCCTGCCCATACTGTCCTTCCTGATGAATGGCACCTTGCCAGGTGACGAGGTCAGAGCCCGACAGATACAGAGAAGATCCAAGGCCTACACCATCATCAACAAGGAGCTGCACAAGAGAAGTCCTACTGGCGTGCTCCAACGCTGTGTTGAGCCAAAAGAAGGAGAAGAAATCCTCAGGGAAATACATCAAGGAGAATGCGGGCACCATGCCTCTTCTCGGGCTCTAGTCAACAAGGCTTTCCGGCATGGGTTCTTTTGGCTCACAGCCCTGAGGAAAGCGGAAGATCTAGTGAGAAAGCAACAGATGCCAGAGGTATGCAAGCAAGATACACACAACAGCATCCGAGTTGAAGACCATCCCCATTACTTGGCCATTTGTTGTATGGTGCTTGGATATGGTGGGCCATTTCAAACCATCTCGGGGCAACATGACTCACATCTTGGTCATGATTGACAAATTCACCAAATGGATTGAAGCGAAGCCAATCCAGAAGTGCGATGGGAACACAGCAGTGAGCTTCCTGAAAGATATCATTCTGAGATATGGGTACCCGCATGGAATCATCACAGATAATGGAACCAATTTTGCTAAGGGAGCCTTTGATAGGTTCTGCAAGGAGAAGCGGATCCGGCTAGACGTTGCATCAGTCGCCCATCCGGCTTCAAATGGGCAAGTTGAAAGAGCTAATGGCATGGTCCTATCTGGAATAAAGCCAAGGCTAATTGATCCATTACAGAAAACCCCTGGTTGTTGGTTGGACGAGTTGCCGGCGGTGTTGTGGAGTCTAAGGACTACCCCCAACCGATCAACCGGATACGCACCGTTCTTCCTGGTATATGGAGTCGAGGCCGTGTTGCCCACTGACCTTGAGCATGACACCCCCAGAGTAACCCTCTATACTGAGGCAGAGGCAAGAGAATACCGAGAAAATGACGTCGATCTGCTCGAGGAAGCAAGAGAGTTAACTCTGTCGCGCTCCGCTGTGTATCAACAAAATCTGAGACGCTATCATAGTCGGAAAGTAAGCCCAAGGGTTTTCCGAGAAGGAGACATGGTCCTTAGGCTTGTGCAGCGCACAACTGGGATGGACAAACTATCCCCTCCGTGGGAAGGTCCGTTCATTGTGAGCAAGGCTCTGGACAATGATGCGTACTATCTCACTGACGCACAGGAAGCACAGAAGAACAGGGCGGATAAATCCGGAGAGGAATCCAAACGTCCCTGGAATGTAGCTCTACTCCGCCGTTTTCATTCCTAAGCAAACATTGTATGTATCTCCTTAACCGAGTTAAATTCAAGTCGGCACTCCGAATTCAAACTCGGGGACTGCCTGTGCCAAACTAGCTTTGTGTTATTTACTTTGTTTACTTTGTCTACTCGGTTTTTCTTCTCAAATTTTCTCGCGCATGTCTAGTACTGTGTTTAAAACTAAGGGCCAACTCTTGAACTCTGCTGCTGTCCGCAACCCGGCTTCATGGCAAGCAAGAGAACACGAAAAAACTGCTAAGGAAAAAATAGTGCATCAACTGAGTAGGGTGTTCTCCTTTTCCGTAAACTTTCGGCTAAGCGTTGGGCAGTGTTAATTTCAAATCTCAAAGTGGTTAAGTATTAGAAGCTCGGTTTTTGAAATCTTGTGAGTCGACTACCAAAAAGCCACAAGTGGCAGGTAAGAGCAAAGACAAAGGAACTGAGTGGATAAGAAAAGCAACTCGAGGACTTGCACTTAACGCAATCTGGCATTGAGCCAGTCTTGCTAATAAACTTAATAAAACTGAGTAGACCGAGGAGCGACAAAGTGTTTTAATACATCTGCATCCGGCATACCGGGGATCTAATAAAAGTTTGAGGATAGAGATAAGTGCAGGAGCTTAGGCCACTGTTGATGGAGTGGAGTTGGTCTCGGTGTTGGATAGTTCTGCAGACTCGGAGGCCGGAGTCGTGGAGGCTGGCTTGGGAGCAGCAGTAGAGGCTAAAGTCGTGGAGGAAGGCTCGGGTGCAGCGTTGGAGGCCTGAGTCATGGAGTCACCGGATGGAGGAGCAGGCCCGGATACAGTGTTCTTGGTCGCGGCACCAGTTGTGCCCAACTCGGGAACAGGAGTGTCGATCACCATCTCGGTGGCGACAACTCCGACCGGGGTTGTGGGCTACGACTCGGTCCGGGATTCCTCGGAGCCAGCTCCCTGCTCGGTTGCCTCCTGATCGATGTCCATCGCGGTCTCTTCCTCAGCAGCGTTACTCTGCTCGGCTCCTTCCTCGCCAGCCTCGCCTTGCTCCTCCTCCTCGTCGCCCACGCTGCCATCCTCGCCAGCGTCAGCATCATCATCATCTTCATCATCCTCAACATCAGTATCTAGCTCCGTGGGGCCGTCAATGTACTGCTGAGTATCCGCATATGATGCGAGCTGGTAGGCGGCCTCCTTGCGGCACAAGACGAACTCATCCTTGTCGGTCCACTTGGAGTCATTCCAGAGAACACTGGTCCTCTCGAGATCCAGATTCTCGTACCAAGATAGCACGAAGTGGAGGGCTTCATCTGCACTAGCCCGTGTTGCGGAGGCACGCCATTTCTTCAACTCCTCCTAGAAGTGATCCAGGTCGGAGGCGATCTGGTTGATCGTGTCTGGGATCTCCCTCTCCGGCCATAAAAGCTTATGCAGGCGCATAGCAGTTGATACCATGGAGGCGCCCATGCCCTTGAGGGAGATCACCCAAGTCTTGATGTTCTCGATCTGGTCGTCAATGGTGGCTGAGTCATCCGTGTTGAGGCCTGCAGCTTCCCTCAACCTCCTAGCCTTCTCCATAGCAGTCTCAGCAGCGAGGTTGAGATCCGGGAAGGTGCCTAGGGTGGGGCATGCTGGGTTGAGTCAGAAGAGGGAACCGAGAAGAATAAAATCCGAATAGAAGAGATTCAAAAATAGAAACCGGATAGAGCAAAGGGTTACGGTAACTCACAGCTCAACTCCAGAACGAGGGCCCCTAGTCGGCGGGTCCAGTCTTCAACGAGCCTGAAATGCTTGTCTTGGAGGCGCCGTGAGTCGTCCACTGTCGAGACATCGTAGTAGTTTTCATAGACGGGGGTGCCATGAGACTACGGTAGAGACGTGGGGTAACGGGATAGCGTAGTAACACAGAACACAGGATTTTACCCAGGTTCGGTACGTCGCGACAGTACGACGTACCTACTCCTGCACTTCTCACTAATTGGGACTAAAGCCCGTAAACAGGATTACAATGTGAGGGTTTTAGATCTAAGCTACTCGACGAGGATGAGCTTCTCAGCGAGTTGGCGTAGATCTTCTCTGTTATTCTCTCTTTATCTATCTCCCGTCCGGCTTTATATAATAGCCGGATTAGGGCTTAAAAAATAGGAAACCTAGAAGACTACGGTAACTTGTAACTTGGAAAGCAAGGAATCCGTCTTCTACTCCAAGCCAGATCACATGGGCCGTGATCCGGGTTCTTCTAGAATCCGGCTTCTGTGCGTCGTATTACTGGGCCGCCTAATGAACCTAAGCCCACTACCACTTAGGCCACCCTGGTAATCCGGCACTTTGTCTACCATCTTCTATACCCCTATTTGGTATATATCCGACAGTAGCCCCCAAGAAGGATCGAAACTCTGATTCTCCGTCGTTCGCCAAATATTCTTTGTCCGAGAAATATTGATTCAGCAGTCTTGATTCTTCTTATTCTTCCTTTGAAAAAGATGGTGACATGAAACTCGGAATCCTGAAAATCCGGCTTTTCTCTCACGATCCTTCGCGGAGAAGAAACTTCTTACGTCAGCGCACTCAACCATGCTGACGTAAGCGACGTTTGAGATTTACTCGGAAAACCCATAAACATATCTCTGACAGATTCTCGCGGGAAACGAGGAGATAACCATCATTACCCTGTCGTTTCATTTCCCGGATTTTCCGGCGAGTGACACGCGGCAAACATCCAACGGTCAAAATAGCCGTTGGCGCGTATCTTGACGGATTTCTAGCTATAAATAGCCATCCTCGTCCTCAATGAAAACCTTCCGCACTCTCACCGCACTCGCCATTGACGCGCACGAGCTCTCAAGCGACGCACTGCCCCAAGCGCTCCTCACCTCCAAGCACACCCGAAACGAATTGCGCCGCCAGGAAATGGCAAGCTCACCGTCTTCGCCCACTCGGGCCGCCATCAACGACCTCATCAGCGACCTAGATCCCCAAGTTGGGTCACCCAAGCACGCCGGCGACGAGCCAGAGAAAACCGCGGCCTCCGCGGCGGGCGGAGAAAACCTATCCGCCGCCGCGGACGTTGCGAGCGCGAGCTCCGCCGCTTCCCCGTCGTTCGCTCCTGAAACGGCGGAGGAAAAGATCCATCTCGTCGGTGACGAGCTCGCCGCCGCAGAAGCAGCCACCGCCTCCGCCACCGGAGCAGATGAAGAGGCGGAATCTGCAGGCAACTGGATTGCCTGCAGCATTCCCCCGGCTCTTCTTCCAAACTTGGAGAAAGAGGGCCTGATCCTCCAAGGGAAATGGCGGCTCCCTGAAGACGAGAACGAGCCAACGCCGAGAGACGGCGAAAGGGTTCTTCTTTCTTCCCACCTCCTGAGAGGTATGGGGCTCCCTCCTTCCGCTTTTTTCCTCCAAGTCCTTTCTCACTACAACATCCAACCCCACAACCTGCCACCCAACTCCATTCTTTATATGGCCGGGTTCCAGGCCCTATTCGAGGGTTACTTAGGTTTAGAGCCTAGGTTAGATTTTTGGATGTATTGTTTCGGGGTTAAGCGGAACTCCTCGGAGGGCGCACTCCCGACTTGCGGGACCATCTCCTTTACTCTTCGGAGGTTTAGGGAAGATTGGTTCCCCAAGATCAAGACATCAGAATCCGTCAAATTTTGGACGGGTTCTTTCTTCTATCATCCCGATGTGCCTTTTCCAAAAAAGGCCATCGGGGTTCCACCTTTCTCCAACACTGCTGCCATTCCCCAAGACAATTGGGGAACGGAAGCCGTCCAGGTTCTGCCGCCTGATCTCCTAAGGATCAAGCGGCGCATCGCCAAGCTCACCTCGTCCACTCCACCTTTGACCGGCATGGACACGGTCTTATGCTGGCTGAATAGGCGAATTCAGCCATTGGCCAACCACGGTGGTCGTCTCCTGTGCGAATACACGGGAGTCAAGGATCCAATGCGGACAACCACCAAAGATTGGCCCGCAAAGGAGCTTCGACGGCGCATCAACCAGTTGGTCGCATCACGCGACCAATACGAATCGAGTCGGCCAATGTATACGGCCGACAATCCGGTTCCCAAGGTAATTTTTTAGTCATTTGGGTATAGTTTCATTCTTTCTCGGATTTTCTAGCTTCTTATTCCGATTTGTTTGTCCGACAGTTCGCGGATCTTCCAGATTCGGAATTGGCCTCCGAGGCTGAGCTGGACGCGCTGCGCACCGCTGCTACAGGTGGACGCAAGCGCAAGAAAATTACTTCCTCTGAGGAAATTATCGACCTTGACGGAATCCCCTTCGCCACTTCCAGGTTTATTTCTTCTGGGTTCCTTTTCCTTCATGGGAACTTTTCATCCATCTTCCGTGTTTTAACTTTTCCGGGTTTTTTGTTTTTTAGCCTGCCTCCCTCCAACCTAAAGCCGAAGAAGCTCAAGAAACACAAAGTTGTTTCCAGCCGAGGCGGTCAACCTTCTCCCGCCGTCGCTCCGGATACACCGTCCACGATGGCGGAAGAGCACGCTGCAGCCCCCACGACCAAGCCGTTAGAGCCCAGCCAGCCTGTTGTGTCGGACGCAGACACGAGGGAAAGGGCGGCTCCAGAGGTGGAAAAATTTCCTCGGACTTTCGACGAAGAAATTCCCACCTTTGACAAGGACTTCAAGATTATCAATGACGGCCTAAGCGCGGCCGGAACTGCTTTTGCGGAATACGCAAAGGAGTTCAAGGAAAACTTGGCGGGTTTGCAACGAATGAGCCAGGTATGTAATTCTAGCCCCCAAGCATTAAACAAAACTGCATGCCTGTTTTGCTTTGATGCTTTTTGTAACCATTCTTTTCCTTGCTATGTTCGAGCAAACCGCCAAAGCCATTAACATGGAAGTTTTCAACAAACTCTCCATCAAGAATAAAGAGGTTAGAAATCTTTTTCCTATTCTTGAGGAGAGAGAGACGGAACTGGCATCGTCTCAGCTCGCTTTGTCGGAAACAGCAGGTAAACATTTTTCCTCTGAGGTTTGCGATTCAATTTTTTGTCTAAGTACTTATTCCGGAAATTTTCTAAACTCGGAATTTTCTTTGCTTTCCAGCTGCTTTGGCTAAGTCCAAGCAAATAGCTGAAGATGCCGGCAATGCCGAGAATCTCCGAAAGGAGAATTTGGAGCTTCACGAGCATCTTGTGAAGGCTCAAAAGGATCTGGAGGCCAGCAACTTGGCCCTTGGAGTTGCCAACTCCAAGGTTTCTGAGCAGGCGGAGAAGGATAAATCCACCATTCAGGATTTAGAAAATGCTCTGAACCTTCACCTGGAGGAAATCTCCGAGATCGACAAGCTTATCGGTAGTTTTCCGTTACCTTTTTTATTTTTTCATATCTTGTTTTTCTTCTCTGTTTTTCACCTAACACTTTTGATTGTTTTGTCGGAAAAAACAGGAGATACCCCAGATGGTACCCGGCTTGAAGGGATCCAAGCCTTTGGGAAGATGTGGACTTCGATCCGTGTTGCTTGAATGCAGCTGGTGAACAAGTTTCTTCCCGCAAGGACTGGGGAGTTCTCGGAGGTTGAAAAACTTCCGGGATCCATCATGGAGGTGGCGGAATCCAGGGATTCTACCCTGCGTTCCGCTGCACGGGGTGGTGCGCGTATGGCACTCGGCCTTATGCGCATGCACTACCCCGGTGCTAAATCTTGGCGTGTGGCGTCCGGTGTCCCTCAAGGATACACGGATACTCAGCGAAATACCATCTTTGATGAAATCAAAGGCCACGCCACCCAGATTGCCTCCATGGTAAATATTTCCGTCAATTATCCAGAAGAGGAGATCCCTCCAATCCCCGAGGACGACAGCAGCGAGGAGGAATCAGATGCTTGAAGGGTTACCTTTGACCTGGATAGCAAAAATAGACAATAGGAGCATTACTGTTCTTTCAATGTAATCTACAATGTAATGCTTCTATTTGTATGAATGAAAAATTCCGCCTTTTGCAGTTTTTAATTATGAAATTTTTTGCAAGGTTTTTCGGATGTTACTATTCCTTTATCTTCTAAGTTCTCTGGCATATATGTTTTAACTGTCCTTAGTGTTTGAAGTGGCTCAAATAGCAATATGAATCGTCATGCCGAGTAACTGGGTGTAACCAATCAGTTTAAACTCGGAAACATGGACCATGCTAAAGGCATTTTTACTAACTAGCTCCAGTAACCCAACACATACGCAATCAGATAATGCTTAGAGAAGCAAGGAATTTTTTGACCGAAACTTGGGCACGGAGGCAATTCAAGTTTCCTTTAGCCGTTAGCAGGCTGAAAAAACATTCAGTTTCTTAACGCCGAGTTCGTAGGCACAATTCGGGTTAACATTGAGTATTTTGTAAGATCATTGGGAAATAGAGAAGGTGGAAACATGCTTTTACTATAATAAACTTGTAAAAAACATGGATACCAGAAATCCAACAACTTTATTTCATGATCTCAAAAGATGTTTACATAGATATTGAACTAAGTATAGAAGAGACATAACTGCTATGTATTCCAAAGCTTTGCTATCCACTTGACTTTGTAGGATTTCTTCAACAACTTGTATAGTGTTAGGATTTTAGCCCCCAGCCGACTAATAAATCTGCTAACGGCAGCTGTGGAACCCGTCAATCTTTGGACATCTTTGACGCAGGTAGGTTTTGTGATGTTCAAGATTGCCTTGATCTTTTCCGGATTAACTTCTATTTCTCTGTGAGAAACGATGAAACCCAGAAGTTTTCCTGAGGGAACCCCGAATACGCACTTAGATGGATTCAACTTCATCTTGTAGGTGCGTAAGTTTTCGAAAGTTTCTCGCAAATCCTCAAGGAGTGTATCTTTTTCCTTGGTTACGACAGCAATATCGTCCACATAAACATGGACATTTTTTCCAATCTGACTATGCAAACAACGTTGCATGCAACGCTGGTAGGTTGCACCTGCGTTCTTCAGGCCAAACGGCATGGTTACGTAATAATACGTCCCGTATGGGGTTATGAAAGAAGTCTTAATTTGATCTTCCTTTTTCATGCGTATTTGGTGGTACCCGGAGTATGCATCCAAAAAGCACAAAAGCTCAGAGCCTGCGGTGGCATCTATTATTTGATCGATTCGCGGTAATGCAAACCTATCTTTCGGACACAATTTGTTCAAGCCTGTGTAATCTATACACATTCTAAGAGCAGTAGTGTCTTTCTTCGGTACTAATACCGGATTTGCGGACCAGTCAGTATGGATTACTTCCTTGATGAAATCCGCTGCTAAAAGCCGGATAATTTCCTTGCCAATAGCCTTCCGTCTTCTTCCGTCAAATCGACGGAGACCTTGTTTGACGGGTTTTGATCCAGGAATAACCTTGAGTTGGTGCTCAGCAAGTTCCCTGGGTACACCTGGCATGTCAGCTGGACACCAGGCAAAAATATCCCAGTTCTCACGGAGGAACTTGATGAGCTCGCCTTCCTATTTGTCAGTCATCCCAGTCCCTACGACGACAAATTTTGTCGGATCTTTGGGATCTAGGATTACCTGTCTTGTATTTTCGGACGCCTTGAAGCTGTCTGTTGGCTTCCGAGTTTCTTTTCCTGCCGGCATTTCTGACGGCGATAACTCCTTGGCTAATTCCTTCAGTTCTTCCTTTGCTATGACTCTCTGAGCGCAAAGGGCGTTTTCTTTCTCCAACTCATTTGCCAGCTTGAAATCACCAGCTATAGTGATTACTCCTCCCTTGGGTCCTGGCATCTTCAGCTTGTTATAAATATAACAGGATCTTGCCATGAATTTGGCGAAAGCTGGACGTCCGAGTATTGCGTGATACACGCTTTCAAACGACACTACTTCGAAGGATACTTTTTCCTGCCGGAAGTGATCTTTATCTCCGAAGGTGACATCTAGGGAAATTTCTCCTAGGGATCGTGCTTGCCTGCCAGGGACAATACCATGGAAGCGTATGTTGCTGTAGTTGAGCTGAGACTCGGAAATCTTTAGATGCTTCAGTGTATCCAGGTACATTATATTAATGCTAGATCCTCCATCCATCAGCACTCTTCTTAGCCTAGTATTTTGAACAATAGGGCTTACAACAAGAGCTTGTGTGCCGGGTTCAGGGATATTTCCGGGATGATCAGACTGATCCGAGATTATCGGTGTGTTGGAGTACTTCAAAAATTTCGGGGTTGCCGGAACAACCGCGTTTATTTCTCGATGTGTTCTTTTGGCCACCTTTGCTGACGGAGTTGCTAAGAAAGTTAGCATTGCTTCTCCATCGACTCTCGGAAATTTGGGTTCGCCTTTACGCTGTTGTTCCTGGATTTTTTCGTCAGTGTACGATTCACTGTCTTCTTTGTCAGCTTCTGGCTTTTGTTTGGCGGGTTTCCTTTTGGAACCCTTCCCCTTACTTCCGGCTCCTGCACTGCCTTTCATGTGCTTATTTAGCCGGCATTGCGCGTCTGTATGGGTGGGTTTCCCAAATTGCGAGTGGTGAACGCAAGGTTCCGACTTAATCCTTTCCCACTCCTCTGGAGTGTAGTTGATTGGATCTGGGTTGCGTCCTTTCCACTTGTTTCCCTTTTCTCCTCCAAAGGCTATGTTGACCTCTTTGGGTTTCGTCGTTGTTTCTGGAGCGGCTTTTTTGTCAGAACGAGGGGTTTCCTTGGCAAGTATCAGTGATTCAATATTGCCTCCTCTTGCTCTGATGTCATCTTCGGCTGCAGCATGCTCATTGGCGGTTGTAAGCATAGATCCGAGATCTTTGTGCTTTTTGGAGCCAACCATGAACGGTACGAGTCCGGGTTTTAGGCCATTGACGAAAGCATGCATTGCTTGTACGTCAGTTACTCCAGAGCAACTATTCTTCATTGCTGTCCATCTGGAGATGAAATCCACGTATGGTTCATCCTCAAATTGCGTGCAACGGTTTAGCTGGTTGATGCTGTTCGGGCGTTTGTATGTTCCCCGGAAGTGCTGAGTGAATACTCTAGCCATATCATCCCAGCTGTCGACTGTTCTTGATGGTAATCCATTGATCCAATCTCTGGCTCCGTCCAGCAGCATTAGGGGAAGAAACTTGACAGCTTCCAAGTCTGTCCCATTGTTGATCTGGACGGCTGTATAGTAATCCGAGAGCCAGGTATCCGGGTTTGTGCTGCCGGTGTATTTCTGGTACGTTGGACCAACCTTGGCAAAGCCAGAATGCAGCGTTATTCTTCGGATCCTGTCAGTAAAACACTTAGGACCAAAGTATAGATCATCCTTTTCTGCTCTGTCAATGTGTGCAGAATATCTTCCGGCTGAATGGACAGAAGGGGATCTGCTCCTTTCTCTTCCATCGTTGCGCGAACGCGCTTTTCCGGGGTTATTTCTATCTCTTCCGTGATCACGCCCTTTTGGATTAGGCGGAGTTCTACTCCTGTGCCTTTCATTGTCCTTAGGCGGTGTCCGGGATCTCTCACGCCTGTGAGGTATATCGTATCTTCCAGCTTTCTCAGCTGGGTTTCTCGGAGGTGGCATTATTTTGCCATCCTTCCGGTGTTTGTCTTCCCGATCATGGGGTTTATGTCCATCTTTCGGGAGATGAGATCCGGTCCTAGACGCTGCATCCCGGTTGTCGGGGTTTTTCTTGTCTTTTCTCGGATCCTCTTTTTTATCTTTTGAGTTGTCTGAATCCACGGGTTCTTCCGGTCCAGGTGCCCCAGCAGCGCAAGTAGCTGTCTTGCATAGGGCGGAGTTATCATGCAGCCTCCCTGATCGCTCTTGGGCGCGTTGTTGTTGTTGCAATGCTTTTCCTAGGAAAGCATACACCCCTTGGAGTTTTTCCCCGTTGGAATACAGATCGTTGTTAAGAATCGCGAACGTTGCTTCCGCGTTTTCTGCTGCGGTCTTGTATATTGGTTCGCCCTTGGCGTCTTTGCCGTTTACCTGCTTTTGCCAAGATGGGTTATGGAACCTTTCTTTTGGCGGCAGTTCTTCCGGTCTTGCGATTCCGGGTAACCTAGTAGGTTTTAACGCGGATCTATTCTTCCTCTCGTACTCCTCTATTTCTTCCTTCATGACCTTGATGTCATTATGGGTTTGTTGGAGATGTTGCCGAGATCTGAGTAGATGTTGCTGTTGCCGTTGGAAAGCTTGTCTCCTGGCTTCCAGCATCTCAGGGGGTTCATCTGGTCCCACTGGTGTTTGTAATAGCTCTTGCTCTTCCTGTTCCGTCATTGGCGGAGCCGTGATTTCTTTTGACTTCTTCTCCGCAGGCTTTGTTCCGCTAACATCTCCAACTTCCAGGTTTTCATCAGCGAGATCAGCTGATTTTTTCTTCCGGATTTTGTATTGGAGTTTTTTAGCAGCACGGTGCTTTTTCTTGGAGGAGGGAGGTTTTTTGACAGGTTCATCTTCTGTCATCTCCTTGACATTGGGGAATACCGGAGAAGTTTCTCCGTCTTCTCTCTCTCTTCCTTTGGCGGAGGGTTTTAGGGCTTTCCTGGCTGCCGGCGTCCGTGATATCAGCCGGTTTCGCCATTAGAACTTCATGGAATCCCTCTTGAAAGGACATAACCTTTCTTACGAAGGCGTCCTCATCTTCGTCTTCGGAGTCGAAGTTATCCGATCCGGTTTCCGACTCCAACCTCGCCTCAATGGCGGCCAGCACGGATTCTGCTTCCGAGTTCATCGTCTTGTTGACGGATGTCGGATCTTCCGCCTCTGTGATGGGTGTTTGATCTTCCGTCTCCATGGCGGGTACGTTGTTGTCTGCCTCTTGCACGGGATTTCCTTCATCCGTGTTTTCGGCGATTTCGGATTGCACCATGCCGATAAAGTGTGTATCACTTTTTTGTCGGCGATCTGAGCAGAATCCGGCATCATAGTCATCTTCGACTGGGTATAGGGCGGGTGGGATAAATTTGCTTCCACCGCAAAACCCTATTGCTTCTGCAGTTAGCCCGATAAAGATGTTAGCAGATCCTATCGGTAGCACGCAGGCACTTACCAGGTGGTTTTGCGCCGGTATGTAGGATCCGTTGTCGAGGAAGCGCCCGACGTCGTTGTCGAACTCCAAGCTTCCGACAGTGATTGATCTTCCGATTCCGCCAAGTATCCCAGATCGGAATCTTACGCCTGACGTCGTTTGCCCCACGGTGGGCGCCAACTGTCGAGACATCGTAGTAGTTTTCATAGACGGGGGTGCCATGAGACTACGGTAGAGACGTGGGGTAACGGGATAGCGTAGTAACACAGAACACAGGATTTTACCCAGGTTTGGTACGTCGCGACAGTACGACGTACCTACTCCTGCACTTCTCACTAATTGGGACTAAAGCCCGTAAACAGGATTACAATGTGAGGGTTTTAGATCTAAGCTACTCGACGAGGATGAGCTTCTCGGCGAGTTGGCGTAGATCTTCTCTATTATTCTCTCTTTATCTATCTCCCATCCGGCTTTATATAATAGCCGGATTAGGGCTTACAGAATAGGAAACCTAGAAGACTACGGTAACTTGTAACTTGGAAAGCAAGGAATCCGTCTTCTACTCCAAGCCAGATCACATGGGCCGTGATCCGGGTTCTTCTAGAATCCGGCTTCTGTGCGTCGTATTACTGGGCCGCCTAATGAACCTAAGCCCACTACCACTTAGGCCACCCTGGTAATCCGACACTTTGTCTACCATCTTCTATACCCCTATTTGGTATATATCCGACATCCACCATGGTGTCGAGGGCTTGATTTCTCTTTGTCAGAGATTCAACCTCCTTCTCAAGCTCCAGCTTCTCCACGGCAGCCTGGTTCAGCGCCTCGGTTTTCTCGTTGCCGGCCTGAAATGCGGTCTTGAGAGCCTCAGCAAGCTCAAGCTTGAGCTTGTGTACCTCCGCCTTCTCGGCAGCCAGGTTCTTCTCCAGCTGGGCCTCTCTGGCCTGCACCTGTTGCTGCGCTTCGGCCGGGGTGATGCACCCTTGGTGCTGCTCGCGGAAGGCCTTGTACTCTTCTGTGGGAAAGGCAACCCGGTCAGCAACATGAAGAAAAAACAGAAACTGGGTGGAAAAGAAGAGGAGTCAACTCACCTTCTAGAGAGGAGATCTTGCTTTGCGCAGACGCGGCCATGACTTCGCAGTCTTGGTGCGTATCTGTCGCACCCTGATTTCTAGGGGATACTCACCGTACGAACTGGATAGCAGATGCTTGGATTATGGGGCATAACTGCTCCCACGTCCCAGCTTCCTGGTAGGCCTGCGCTTATGCGCGACAACACAAGCCCTGCTATTCCATCGTCGATGTAAACTATCCACTAGAGATCAAAGGCACTTCCGTCGACGTACTTCAAACCATACACACATGGTACGTCAACGGCGTTGAACAACTGATATCACAACAGATCTCTACGACACAAAAGACTGAAATAAGTTGCAAATGGCTCTCATTAGAGCAGAGATAGCAAGTACAATCATTCAGAGGGCACATGCCCCAACAATACATCATTACAATACAGCGGAAGCATTCAACATGTCTGAGTACAGACAAGAACCCAAATAGGCCTAAGAGGCCGGAAACAAACAGACGGAGCCCATCCACGAAGTCTCGGATCCTGCCCGGGTCCGCTATCTACTCGTCAGCAGTCTCGTCAACTTCACGTAGTTGCCACCATGTAGATCCTCGGAACGTCGTCTGCGTAAACCACAGCCCCAAAGGGGTCAGTACATAAACGTACTGGCAAGCAAGGCTCACAGTTCACCAAAGTGTAACCCGTCAACACCAAGCACAGATGCCTTGGGTTCAACGGAAGAGAGGGGATGTAAAAGATGCTGCAACTGGCTGCACTAACCAACTACAGAGATTCTACCACTTCCGGCTAACAGAAAGGAGATAAGATCGAGGATTGTAACCAACTGAAAGATAACTTCAAACAAACCCATCCTGGATCTCGCCCCTTATCCAAAGAAGCAATCCGAGGATAACTCACACAGTTGTATTAAAGGTGAATCAAGTTATTGTGTCATCAACCTATTACTAGTCAAGTTATTAATCATTGGGTGTAACATGTTGGATCATTATGTTTAAGTTGTCCTGAGTACTTGTTAGCCAGTACTTTCACCAAGTAATCCATAACCGCGGAAAACACGGCTTCTCGAGAAGATTATCCCTGCAGGGCTGCACCAATTTGGCCGTACACTCAAGAATAACCCGCCAGATGGAAATGCACTTCCACCAAGCGGGGTACTCTACACAACCAACCATTCTTCGCATCAAGCCCAAAGAACCTTGGGCGCACGGCTAATCAAGCCCAGAAGAAAATGGACCATCATAGCACTCTAAGACCGTGTCCCCCTATATGCCGACTACGAAAGTTCCACCCTGGCCTGGGCTCGCAAAAACATGATGCGGCAAATGGAAAACACGAACTAAATGAGGCGATTTGGACGAGATGCGAATCAGGTCAAGTTGAGGGGGGCGCCCATACTCGCTTCCCAAATGCGGGTAGTGCGCTCATCATGGATCAGTAGACAAGACCCTTTTCCTATTAGGGTCGACACTAGCAGGCTCCAAAACCTCTCATGGGCCTCCTGCCGGTGCCTTATCATCAAGTTTATTATTAATAGTAACATTAGCATGATTGATTGATTAAACATCGAGCCCCCACAACGTAATAGAGTAGTAACAGAAAGTAACGGATAACAGACTCGAGCAAAAGCAACCTAAGCATGCTAGTAAGACACTGGCTCAAACAATGGTTATAGGTATGGAGGTGAGGCAATATCAGGGTTAAAGGATACATGTGATAGGTTCGTAACAGAAACAACTACTACTAAGGCTAGCAGAAATAGACAACGGAAAGTATCGGTAACCAATGTTGAAAGGAACACAGTGGTTCATGTGAGTGATAACTTGCCTGCAAAACCCAGTAGCCTGGTACTGAGCTAAAATCCTTAGAAGGGGTGTCGTAAGTATCGTCGGTCTCAACGTCGTCGTGTATCCGAGAAGAAGCAAACAAACAATGCAGAAAGATAAACAATCAATAACATGGCATAGTGCACAAACAATGGGATGATGCATGTCATGTTAATAGATGCATCAGAATAAACTACTTGACAAGATAACACAATTTAATTGGACCCATATGCAATGTGAATTGCATATGGATGCAAGTGGTTAAGGTGGAAGCAATGATCTACATTTGATTAACAAGTGTAAGTGGTTAAACATGATGCATGCATGATGATAACAAGAAGTAAACAAGATTAGATGCAATTGGAAAAGGAGTAAAACAAGTGTGGGATTTTATTTGTCATGTTAGGAATTTTTGGTTCCTTATTGATGTCACACAAGTAATTGTTGTTTTCAACAAGTTAAATTGTTCAAAATAGATAACAAAGTTCATATTTGAAAAGAGAACAAGATTTTAGTTGGAATACATGTTTCACTTGTTGAAAAAGGATTTCAAATAAATTATTTAGGGATTAAACAAGTTAAACAAGAATTAAATGAATTTAATTCAAACATGAACTTATTTGAATTTTTATTTGTTCAAAGCATTAAGTGAGATTCATATTTGAAAAGTTTATGCTTTTAGGGTTGGAAAACATATTTTATATGTCCCAAAAGAATTTGTTTTGATCAAGTTATGAAATTACCAATTTTAAATGAATTAAACAAGGTTTAAATTATTTAACCAATTTTTATTATTCAAAACAGAAAACAAAGTTTATATTTGGAAAGAGGGTTTAATTTTGCATGGAAAACATATTTCATTTGTTGAAATTGGATTTAAAATGAGCAAGTTATTATTTTGGCAATTTTAAATGCAATAAACAAGAAACAATTGTTTTCAGCAATTTAAATTATTCAAAACAGCAAACAAAATTTATATTTGGAAAGTACATGAAAAATTGATTGGAAAACATATTTGGTTTGTTGAATTTGGAATTTTTATGAACAAGTTATGAATTTTGCAATTTTAAGTGAATTTGACAAGTTTTCAAATATTGCACCAATTTAAAATATTCAAAACAGTAAACAAATTTTATATTTGGATAGAACATTCGATTTGGGACAGAAAACATATTTAAAAAGCTAAAATTGGAGTTGGGATGAATTTTTTATGCAATTCACAAAATATAGTGCAAATCTGCCATTTTTTAGTGAAACAGGGACTTAGAAATAATATTTCAGGGTCTAGAATTATTGTGCAAGGGTATAGCTGTGATTTCCAGGTTGTTTATGGATCTGGAGCATCGAACTAAAAAAGATGGGGTATTATGCAGGGGGTGGGATTCGAACCCGCCCCCTCTGGCTGGTGCGCGCAAGGGTGATGCCACTGCGGTGGCTGCTGGACTCGTGACAGAAAGAGGGAAGTGGGGGGGTAAGTGTTTCTGTTTTCGGTGTTAACTGAATCCTAACTGAACACGAACAGGGAACCGATCGCTGCAATATTAACAGAGGAAGGGGGCGGACGCTGGCCAGCGAGGGCGGCTCGCCGGAGGGCGGTTGGTGGAGGCGCGGTGTGGGGGGAGATGGAGGGAGGCGAGCGAGGAGCGATCGGAGGGAGGGAAGGAGAAGCGGGGCGGCCTTACCTTGGTGTCCACGATCGGACAGGAGGTCGGGCGGACAGGTCGCAGAGGCAGTGGCAACGCCGGCGACAAAAGCTTCACGGCGGCGCCGCCTCGGTCCTCCTCCCGCCTCCGCGCCTACAGAGAAATTGGAGCTGGGAGATCCACGGTTCCATTCCCATGCCTTGGAAGCGGGGCCCTCGACCACGGCGGCCACCCCAGGAGCTCCAAGAATCGGCCATGAATTGGGTTCAGAGGGAGAGTGTTTTACAGAGAGAGGATGAAGGTGGAGTCGAGATGAGAACGACGGCGGTGAGGGAAAGCTAGGGTTTAGGGTTTGAGGGGCAGAGGGGGGAGGTGCTACTTAAGGGGGAAGGGAACCTTGTACGGCTGATCATCTAATGGAGGTGGAGGAGATCCTCTGGCTCTCCTGCAGTCGTACAGGGAGAGAGGTAGGTGACAGCGACGGGGAGGGGGGTATCGGGCCAGAGGTTAGATGGGCTGGGGTAGGAGAGAAAAAGGATGGGCCATGCCCCTCTCCTTTGCCTTTTAAATATTTGTTCTTATTGTTTTTTTTTTTTGCATAGAACCAAAGGGAAGAAAGGAAGGCTTTTTAAGTTAAAAGAAATTTTATAAAAATTAGTGTTAGCTAGTTAGGTTAGAAGAAAACAAATGCCAAGTTTGGGTTTTGCAGAAGATTAATTTTTAATTACTGTTTTGCAATTTAAGTCAATATTTAAAAGAATGCTTCTTATTTGGTTTTTATTAAAATTCAACATGTTTATTAGGGGAACCCCAATGATTTAATTTGATTAAAACATTAGAATGGTTTGGTATTTTTCATGTCTTGGAAGTTGGTGTTGTTTGAAAGTTTTGCATTGAATTTGAAATCAAATTGGAGTTTAATTAGTGGAAAATAAAACACCATTTTATTAGTTGATCCATATTGAAAAATATGACAACAAATGGGTTGTTTTTATTTGAGGTAACATTTTGGAAATTGTAACATCACAAGGATGAAACAACAAGTTTGAATTTTGGTTTGAAATTCAAATGGAAAACAAATGAGAACAGTTGGAAAACAACTGAAAACAGAGGAAAACAAATGGAAAACAAACAAAACAATTGCAATCAACATGATGCCATGATGCAAAACATAAAATAACAGAGAGCAAAACATTCTAAAGGCTATTTTTCAGACTTGGGATGTTACAAAACGCCCCCCCTTGAAGGAATCGCGCCCCGAGATTCCTACTGAAAAAAGAAAAGGTCCGGATACTTCTTGGAAAGATCCACTTGCGCTGTGACACGTGAAACACATCGTGCACATTGGATAGACGTCAGGGAATTTGGAAACCACCGGAACAATATTGGTAGAGGTAACAATTTTGTATGTAGGGTGTATAGCTGGATAGAATTTGATTCATTTGGAGAATAGACTATCCGTAATAAGGGTGGAACAGAGTTATTGACATCAATGCAACACCAAGAATGACATCAATGTCAGAATCAGCAACATGAGAGTAACGAGGAATATGTGGCCTCCCATTAGAATTTGATTGTTCTTACTTATGTTGGAAGTCAACACTTGAGATTCCGGAGAGTGAACGGTGATTTGATTGCTTAGTGGAACCAGAATTGGGTAGTATGTTGTGTAAAAGATTGTTGACACAAAGGAATGTGATGCTCCGGTATCAAATAACACTTTAACTGGATAAGAGTTTACGAGGAAGTTTTGATTAGACGCCGGTAGAAGAATTGAATTGGAAAACAACAACAAGATTTCAACGGACGAAAAGGATGTTGAGAAGAACAGGATAACAACATCGGGGAAAACGAGAACAAAACTCCTGAGGTACTACGGAAAACCCATCTGGGCTTCTAAAGGATCAATATCTACTGCTTAAGGAATAGAGGATCTGCTTCCGGGGCTTACACGCCTCCGTTCTCAATCATGAGTAGGCAACATGATAAATCATGTCACAACCACCTCCATTCCTATGGTCTAGTAGATATAACCATCCTAGAGAAACCAGAATTCGTGAAATCCTAACTTGAAAGTTTAGATGAGAAGGGAAAATCAACGTTGCACTTCCTTACCAGAAAAAGGGAGGGAGGGTGGGGAAAAGAAGAAAAAGAACAGAATTCCTACTCTCACGTTTTATTTTTCCTATATAGCTACAAAATAGTTTTCTAGACTCAACTGCGACCAGTAAAAAGGGATCCTACAGGCAGACAGGCTCTGATACCATTTGTCGCACCCTGATTTCTAGGGGATTCTCACCGTACGAACTGGATAGCAGATGCTTGGATTATGGGGCATAACTGCTCCCACGTCCCAGCTTCCTGGTAGGCCTGCGCTTATGCGCGACAACACAAGCCCTGCTATTCCATCGTCGATGTAAACTATCCACTAGAGATCAAAGGCACTTCCGTCGACGTACTTCAAACCATACACACATGGTACGTCAACAGCGTTGAACAACTGATATCACAACAGATCTCTACGACACAAAAGACTGAAATAAGTTGCAAATGGCTCTCATTAGAGCAGAGATAGCAAGTACAATCATTCAGAGGGCACATGCCCCAACAATACATCATTACAATACAGCGGAAGCATTCAACATGTCTGAGTACAGACAAGAACCCAAATAGGCCTAAGAGGCCGGAAACAAACAGACGGAGCCCATCCACGAAGTCTCGGATCCTGCCCGGGTCCGCTATCTACTCGTCAGCAGTCTCGTCAACTTCACGTAGTTGCCACCATGTAGATCCTCGGAACGTCGTCTGCGTAAACCACAGCCCCAAAGGGGTCAGTACATAAACGTACTGGCAAGCAAGACTCACAGTTCACCAAAGTGTAACCCGTCAACACCAAGCACAGATGCCTTGGGTTCAACGGAAGAGAGGGGATGTAAAAGATGCTGCAACTGGCTGCACTAACCAACTACAGAGATTCTACCACTTCCGGCTAACAGAAAGGAGATAAGATCGAGGATTGTAACCAACTGAAAGATAACTTCAAACAAACCCATCCTGGATCTCGCCCCTTATCCAAAGAAGCAATCCGAGGATAACTCACACAGTTGTATTAAAGGTGAATCAAGTTATTGTGTCATCAACCTATTACTAGTCAAGTTATTAATCATTGGGTGTAACATGTTGGATCATTATGTTTAAGTTGTCCTGAGTACTTGTTAGCCAGTACTTTCACCAAGTAATCCATAACCGCGGAAAACACGGCTTCTCGAGAAGATTATCCCTGCAGGGTTGCACCAATTTGGCCGTACACTCAAGAATAACCCGCCAGATGGAAATGCACTTCCACCAAGCGGGGTACTCTACACAACCAACCATTCTTCGCATCAAGCCCAAAGAACCTTGGGCGCACGGCTAATCAAGCCCAGAAGAAAATGGACCATCATAGCACTCTAAGACCGTGTCCCCCTATATGCCGACTACGAAAGTTCCACCCTGGCCTGGGCTCGCAAAAACATGATGCGGCAAATGGAAAACACGAACTAAATGAGGCGATTTGGACGAGATGCGAATCAGGTCAAGTTGAGGGGGGCGCCCATACTCGCTTCCCAAATGCGGGTAGTGCGCTCATCATGGATCAGTAGACAAGACCCTTTTCCTATTAGGGTCGACACTAGCAGGCTCCAAAACCTCTCATGGGCCTCCTGCCGGTGCCTTATCATCAAGTTTATTATTAATAGTAACATTAGCATGATTGATTGATTAAACATCGAGCCCCCACAACGTAATAGAGTAGTAACAGAAAGTAACGGATAACAGACTCGAGCAAAAGCAACCTAAGCATGCTAGTAAGACACTGGCTCAAACAATGGTTATAGGTATGGAGGTGAGGCAATATCAGGGTTAAAGGATACATGTGATAGGTTCGTAACAGAAACAACTACTACTAAGGCTAGCAGAAATAGACAACGGAAAGTATCGGTAACCAATGTTGAAAGGAACACAGTGGTTCATGTGAGTGATAACTTGCCTGCAAAACCCAGTAGCCTGGTACTGAGCTAAAATCCTTAGAAGGGGTGTCGTAAGTATCGTCGGTCTCAACGTCGTCGTGTATCCGAGAAGAAGCAAACAAACAATGCAGAAAGATAAACAATCAATAACATGGCATAGTGCACAAACAATGGGATGATGCATGTCATGTTAATAGATGCATCAGAATAAACTACTTGACAAGATAACACAATTTAATTGGACCCATATGCAATGTGAATTGCATATGGATGCAAGTGGTTAAGGTGGAAGCAATGATCTACATTTGATTAACAAGTGTAAGTGGTTAAACATGATGCATGCATGATGATAACAAGAAGTAAACAAGATTAGATGCAATTGGAAAAGGAGTAAAACAAGTGTGGGATTTTATTTGTCATGTTAGGAATTTTTGGTTCCTTATTGATGTCACACAAGTAATTGTTGTTTTCAACAAGTTAAATTGTTCAAAATAGATAACAAATTTCATATTTGAAAAGAGAACAAGATTTTAGTTGGAATACATGTTTCACTTGTTGAAAAAGGATTTCAAATAAATTATTTAGGGATTAAACAAGTTAAACAAGAATTAAATGAATTTAATTCAAACATGAACTTATTTGAATTTTTATTTGTTCAAAGCATTAAGTGAGATTCATATTTGAAAAGTTTATGCTTTTAGGGTTGGAAAACATATTTTATATGTCCCAAAAGAATTTGTTTTGATCAAGTTATGAAATTACCAATTTTAAATGAATTAAACAAGGTTTAAATTATTTAACCAATTTTTATTATTCAAAACAGAAAACAAAGTTTATATTTGGAAAGAGGGTTTAATTTTGCATGGAAAACATATTTCATTTGTTGAAATTGGATTTAAAATGAGCAAGTTATTATTTTGGCAATTTTAAATGCAATAAACAAGAAACAATTGTTTTCAGCAATTTAAATTATTCAAAACAGCAAACAAAATTTATATTTGGAAAGTACATGAAAAATTGATTGGAAAACATATTTGGTTTGTTGAATTTGGAATTTTTATGAACAAGTTATGAATTTTGCAATTTTAAGTGAATTTGACAAGTTTTCAAATATTGCACCAATTTAAAATATTCAAAACAGTAAACAAATTTTATATTTGGATAGAACATTCGATTTGGGACAGAAAACATATTTAAAAAGCTAAAATTGGAGTTGGGATGAATTTTTTATGCAATTCACAAAATATAGTGCAAATCTGCCATTTTTTAGTGAAACAGGGACTTAGAAATAATATTTCAGGGTCTAGAATTATTGTGCAAGGGTATAGCTGTGATTTCCAGGTTGTTTATGGATCTGGAGCATCGAACTAAAAAAGATGGGGTATTATGCAGGGGGTGGGATTCGAACCCACCCCCTCTGGCTGGTGCGCGCAAGGGTGATGCCACTGCGGTGGCTGCTGGACTCGTGACAGAAAGAGGGAAGTGGGGGGGGGGGGTAAGTGTTTCTGTTTTCGGTGTTAACTGAATCCTAACTGAACACGAACAGGGAACCGATCGCTGCAATATTAACAGAGGAAGGGGGCGGACGCTGGCCAGCGAGGGCGGCTCGCCGGAGGGCGGTTGGTGGAGGCGCGGTGTGGGGGGAGATGGAGGGAGGCGAGCGAGGAGCGATCGCAGGGAGGGAAGGAGAAGCGGGGCGGCCTCACCTTGGTGTCCACGATCGGACAGGAGGTCGGGCGGACAGGTCGCAGAGGCAGTGGCAACGCCGGCGACAAAAGCTTCACGGCGGCGCCGCCTCGGTCCTCCTCCCGCCTCCGCGCCTACAGAGAAATTGGAGCTGGGAGATCCACGGTTCCATTCCCATGCCTTGGAAGCGGGGCCCTCGACCACGGCGGCCACCCCAGGAGCTCCAAGAATCGGCCATGAATTGGGTTCAGAGGGAGAGTGTTTTACAGAGAGAGGATGAAGGTGGAGTCGAGATGAGAACGACGGCGGTGAGGGAAAGCTAGGGTTTAGGGTTTGAGGGGCAGAGGGGGGAGGTGCTACTTAAGGGGGAAGGGAACCTTGTACGGCTGATCATCTAATGGAGGTGGAGGAGATCCTCTGGCTCTCCTGCAGTCGTACAGGGAGAGAGGTAGGTGACAGCGACGGGGAGGGGGGTATCGGGCCAGAGGTTAGATGGGCTGGGGTAGGAGAGAAAAAGGATGGGCCATGCCCCTCTCCTTTGCCTTTTAAATATTTGTTCTTATTGTTTTTTTTTTTTTTTTTGCATAGAACCAAAGGGAAGAAAGGAAGGCTTTTTAAGTTAAAAGAAATTTTATAAAAATTAGTGTTAGCTAGTTAGGTTAGAAGAAAACAAATGCCAAGTTTGGGTTTTGCAGAAGATTAATTTTTAATTACTGTTTTGCAATTTAAGTCAATATTTAAAAGAATGCTTCTTATTTGGTTTTTATTAAAATTCAACATGTTTATTAGGGGAACCCCAATGATTTAATTTGATTAAAACATTAGAATGGTTTGGTATTTTTCATGTCTTGGAAGTTGGTGTTGTTTGAAAGTTTTGCATTGAATTTGAAATCAAATTGGAGTTTAATTAGTGGAAAATAAAACACCATTTTATTAGTTGATCCATATTGAAAAATATGACAACAAATGGGTTGTTTTTATTTGAGGTAACATTTTGGAAATTGTAACATCACAAGGATGAAACAACAAGTTTGAATTTTGGTTTGAAATTCAAATGGAAAACAAATGAGAACAGTTGGAAAACAACTGAAAACAGAGGAAAACAAATGGAAAACAAACAAAACAATTGCAATCAACATGATGCCATGATGCAAAACATAAAATAACAGAGAGCAAAACATTCTAAAGGCTATTTTTCAGACTTGGGATGTTACAGTATCAGCAAGCGCCTTAAGCTCACCTGCAGAGAGACAAAAGTTAAGCAGAGATAGAAAATGGGCGTAAACACAAAACGCACAAACCAAAATACTGGTACTTACTTTCTAGAGAAGAAAGCTTGGTGATGGTGTCGGTGACGCTCTGCTCCAACATATCTCTCTCACCCTTCTCTGCCTCGAGCTCCCGGTTTGTTGTCTTGACAGCCCGGTGGGACCATAGAAGTTGGTGGAAGAGCTTGGCCCGAGTTTCGGTGCATTCCTGAAGAACATAATGAGATAGAGTGAGTTGGAAGATTCGACCCAAGTAGACCGCAACTCGGTTGAGCCTTGGCTACTCGGTCCAAATCTCGGGGTCTGGATGGTGGATAAAGCAAAGGAAAATAAAAAAGAGGGCAACTCGGAAATCCGGATAAAAAGGGAAGTGCACTTACCCGGTTGGTGTTCTCGGCGTCCTCAGCAGCTTTGTGCATGCAATACATTTTGTGCGCCAGAGTGCTACTGGAGGATGCCATTGCCATTGAGATAGGACCGACATCGGCCTTATTCTAGGATTGCCGATAATTGTCCAAGTTGTTAAGCCACGGGCCATCCCATTCGGTGTGACCCTACTTCTTGCTGTCCCAGTCCTATTTCAATGTAGCCTATCCGGTCAAGGATGGTCTCCATATCTTCTCGGAGCTCGTAGGCAAGCTCTATGAGGGGGGCGTCAGGCTGAATGGGGGCGTCAGGCTGGATGGTCAAGGAAATTTCTTTACCTGTGGTTCCGGAACGGGCCACTTTCCTCCGCTGCTTCAGCTCCTCCAGCCGCTTGGCTTCAAGCGCTTGCTTTAGCTCGTGCTGCTCCTGCAATTCGCGCCAGTGATCCGAGAAATTCACCGGGATGGCGGTACCGCTGGCGCCTACGGCGGGAGCTTGTTGGTCCTTGGGGGCAAACTGTATGCTGGTTTGAACTAGCTTGGAGCTCCGGGTAATCGGGCCACCCTTGCTGGGCACTAGCGCTTGCTCGGTGCTGGAGGACTAGGAGTGTTCCCGGCAGTGGCGGCCGGTACCCGGTAGGTCTGGCTTGGACCTTTCTTGCCGCTAGTCTTGGTGGTCTTGGCAGTCTTGGTGGCGGCCTTCTCAGCAGCAGCCGAAACATCCAAAGGTTTGGAAGACTTGGGAGCTGGGGGCGTCTTGGCTGCACCAGGGGCAACCGAAGGAGCTTTCGGCGGTGGAGGCGGCGCTTGTGACGCTGGCTGAGGCCTCCTGGGCTGGTGCTGGCCGGATTGCCTTGCATCCGGCTGAGGTGTCTTCTTGGGCGGCTCCTGTGGCTGGTCAGCCTGCCCGGCGGTTGCTGTTCTGTGGCCCGGCCCTGCGCTGGTGGGGTCTCCTGCCGCTTCTCGGTGGGTGTCTCCTTCCGCTTCTCGGCGGGAGTTTCCTGTTGATCCTCGGCGGGGTCTTCTTGCCGCTGCTCGGCAGGGGTTTCTTGGGGCTTCTCGATGGAAGTCGCTGCTGGTGATGGCTGCCTCTCGGCAGCAGACTCTGGTATAGCTTGTTCGTAGGTGGGCTCCGGTGGCTCCAGAGCCTGGCCAGTCTCCATCTCGGTGCCAGTGTTGTCGGCACCGAGGTCCTGTTCGTCCTTAAGGGGAGAGGACATCTGAGTCCTCTCCTCTGGCTGATAATCCCCTTCGTCGGGATCAAGGTCCACGACGGTTTGGGGTGCACTTGGCTTGGGGGGCACGTTGGTGGCGTCGGCATCGAGTGCCTCACTGAGAGAAAATAAGAAGAGAGGAAGAAAAATGAGATAGGTGCAAATAAATAGCATAGAAGCAAGAACTGAGAAGAAACAGAGATAACTGAGAAGTGCAAGCATAAAGCAATCCGCAAGTCAACTCGGAAGAACTTACATGTCCATGGTAGGGCGCTTCTTGCATCCAGTGGTGCGTTTGGCGGCCTTCTTTGTCTTCTTGGGAGAGGGTTCAACGGCACCGCTACCCGGCCGGCAAGAGGGATACAGAGCGTATCCTGGACGTCAAACGCCTCTGCATCATCCTCGGTCCTATCCGGCTTCCAGTTTTTCTCGAAGACGGCCTTGTCCTCTATTTTCTGGCGAGGAAGGACCTAAGGATGCAAGCACAGAGCATAGGGGATATAATATGTCCAAGATAACCAAGTGGAGTTTCTACTCGGTCTAGCATGCAAACACAAAGTATATACAGTTAAGTCCTAGAAAAGGGAAACGAGTTGAGGCTCTACTCTGAATAGCATGCAAGCACAAAGCAAAATAAGCTAAGTCCTAACAGAGGAATTCTACTCGGTCTAGCATGCAAACGCAAAGCATATCGGACGAAACCTAAGGAAAATAGTCCAAGATACCTCCTACTCGGTATTATGTGAAGAAACATGAGATGAAATCAGCTAAGCGCAAAAAGAACCGTACTCACCTTGGGGGCTGGTCGATCTCGGTTGTACGGCGCAAAACCGTAAAACCAAGTATTAGAGAGCGACGCCCTGAGGATGGACTTGGCCCAGATGGCCACCTGCTCCTTGGTGAGCTCGAAGGTGGTTGTACGGGTGCAGTCACGGGCTCCACCCATGAAGCACATCTTGTGTAGCCGCTCTTGAAGAGGGAGAACCCGACGGTCCACCCAGGCAGCGACCAGGTCGTCCTTTCAGAGTCCCCGCGCGACCAACTCCTGCAGCCGCTCGTCTACCCGGTTCACGTCATTCACTGTCTTCCTGGGATGGTAGCCCCAATTCCTCATCTCGGTGGGGGGGGGCACATTCCTGAACTCCGGCAGTTTGATGAGGTCGACTGGCTCCTCGCCCTCTGCTGGAGTGGCGTTCTTAACGTACAAGAACCCTCTCTGCCACTTCCGGCATGTATCCAGTCCCAGTACCCGCGGGTGGCTACCCGTGGTCCGCTGGATGATCATCGCGGCTCCTGTCTGAGTCATCTCCTTGGGGGCAGTCTGGTTGGTGGTGTTGGGAAGAACTTGCTGGCGAAAGAAGAAGTATTTCGCCCAAGTGTCTACCGTGGGGTAGAC
Source organism: Alopecurus myosuroides (assembly GCA_028641055.1). Taxonomy (NCBI): domain Eukaryota; kingdom Viridiplantae; phylum Streptophyta; class Magnoliopsida; order Poales; family Poaceae; genus Alopecurus; species Alopecurus myosuroides. The sequence goes on from CM054060.1 coordinate 259,714,855, forward strand.
ACCGAGGAATGCCTCGCAGCATGTGACATAGGTGGAAAGTATTGCGATGGCGTTGGCGGGGAGGTGATGTGGTTGGAGGCCAAAGTGGCGAAGGAATTATTGCATGAATTTGGATATGGGAAGGCCAAAGCCACGTTTAAAATGGCTCAAGAAGACGACATACTCACCAGGGCCGGGGGTCGGCTCCAGTTCCTTGCCGGGAGGTCGGCAGATGACGCCGGGAGGCACCCGACGGGTGTTAACCAGCCACGGGCATTCAGATGCCTTGATATCGGAACCCTCCCAGGCGGCGCGCATCGAGGGAGGAACCTCCTGGTTGGATTCCGTGGCGAGCTCGAGATCCATCTAAGGCTTGGCGGAGGAAACGGAGGCGGAGAAGACAGGATGCGGCGGAGCAGCGATGGTGGCGCGGGGTCGAAGAGGACAGCGCCGCGTAGTGAAGGTCTTGTCGCGGTAGAACGCTCTCCGGCGAGTGGTGGTGCGCGGGGATGGATTTTTCCTCTCTCTGCGCGTGGAGCGGCAGCGTGCTGCGGATTCGCGGTGACGTCGGGCATTCGCTGCGAGTTGGGAGGCGAAAAGGAACCGACGCTGGGGGAAGTGGCAAGGAAGATTAGGCGATGGGCGGCCGGAGGTATTTAAACCTCCTCGAGTGCAGTTAAGGCTCATGATTAACTGCAGAAAAGATCGTGCGGCGTGGGGAGTTACCACGCCCGTTAGAAAAGGTGAGTTACTCGCGCGTAACGGGCGCAGTTAATCCCACGTCTCACATCGTGGGTAATCAAGTACCTGTGCGAAGGAACACGGCGGCATGTGGGCCCGGTGTGCAGTGGAAGGCGCGTGTCGTGTAGCCGCACCAGAACCGAGGCATCGTGGGCTGCGGTTGCGTGACACGTGCCAAGCCTTACATGCGAAGATAGAAGCGCTCTGGGTCGAGCGGCAATTTTTGGAAATTTGGCTAAGTGTTGGGATCTCGGCTGAGCCCAGAGCAGTTTGGCCTACCCGACACAATGATGAAAACTCCAGGAAACACAATAGACAAGGTCCGAGTTCAGATGGTGAGCATCCGAGTTGGGGTGCAACTCGGTTACGATTCAACGCAGAAGTATTTGGTTAAAGCTGGCAGGGCCCAACACCCAATTTCGCCGGACCCTACCAGCTTCGGGGATTAATGTCGGGGGGCAACCCCCGAGTAGGGGTAAGACATGTGAGAAACATAGTTCAAAATACGGTTCTACCGAGTAGGCGGCTACCCGGATAGTCTGGTATCCGGTAGGCGCTATTCGGCAAGAAGTACAAAAGGCCAAGAGGAGATTCAAGTGTCAGCCTGGAACAGCCGGGTAGCGTTCGGTTGATCCGAATAGACATGAAGCCGTTTTACTCGGGCACAAAGTCAATGGAGCCGTTGAGAAAGATCCCGCGTATCCAGGGGTCGTACCAGCGTGCGGTTCAACTTACTGGGTGCATGGTTATCCGCATAGAGACGTGGGAGCAGTACGGGATGGGAGCTGTCAAGTCCTGTCACTGACAAGGGGGACACGACATGTCAGCAAATACCCTAAGAGATTGACAAGGCGGACAAGACCTGTCAGCCGCCTGCCGCGGAGACTTTCGGCGACGTTGTCAGTGGGAACACGGAGGCGTGCGGCGTTCGCACAGTGGAGTTGTCCACTCCGTCCTTTTATTCATAGAATACTGGTTGGCCACTAGTATATAAGATGGCCAACCCCCTCCTGCGCGAGGGTCGCTTGATCAAGGGAACAATTCACTTGGCTACGTACACATAGAGCTGAGCCCAGGCTACTCGGCAGAGAGAGAATACACTGAGAGATTGTCGTTCCTGTACTCGGCACGACATAATACAAAGAGATAGGCAGGAGTAGGGGTGTTACCTCCAAACGAGGGCCCCGAACCTGGGTAGATTGTGGTGTTTGCATTGTTCTGTGTGCGCCTATTTGGCATGCGGTCCCTCCCCGGATACCTACAACGTCCATCGGCCCCAAAACTTAAGCCATCCCATGGCATCTGTCTTTACCACACCACGACACCAGTCCCGACTGCAACAAACAACGTGAGGTAGACCAGATTCATCAGCACACAGGTCGGATAACACCGGTATTACTACTCCTTGTGTCCATGCTAGTCATAAAAAAGTATGCATATGAAAGCGTCCACGAGACGTATGAAACTGAAGGAACAAGACCAAAGCTATAAAAATATGCTATGTGTCCAGGAAGTGCAACAACAATCTACGGTTACCGGGTTTACCAAGCCCCAGGCCGAATCACTTCGGCTGGCGTGCTCAGAAATGGATCATCGGGTCCACAACAGCTCGATTGCGACAACTATGCAGGCATAGCCGAAACTGTATAACAATGGGCTCGTAACCAACAACCGATCAAAGCAGTAACTCTATACATGAAAGATGTATAAAGAAAGTATTACTAGAGTATAGCTTTAAAAACAGAGGTCACATGACCCAACATTACATGAGACAACGGAAGGCAATTTATGTTGCTAGTTAACAAGAACCAAAAAGGCCTAAGAGGCCGCAACATAAGGCGACCTCCCAGCCCATAGATTCCAGGCTGCTACCTGGGATCACAAACTACTCGTAGATGTCCATGTTGAAACACAACCAAAGTGAGGAACTCCACCTGAACCAACTCGAAGCAAACATGAGTACTGGAGGTACTCAACAAGAATTAATTAACCTATTAAATATGTGCTTCTTTTAGAAAGAGTTATGAAGGTTACTTCGCATAAAGCCATTTTTGTTTTCCAAGTTGAGCAAGGAATAGCACGTCTCATGGAGTATTAACAAAACAGATGAGGAAGATACTAAACTACAGATATCATCATCTTTTAATCCACCAACATCATTTCCAGCACCTCGTGCTACAAATATCACCACCTCAAGTTGTTCCGGTACCTCCTACTACAAGGTAACCCCCCTGGGCATCTCCGAGGAGGCATCCTTTATTCGTTATCAACAAGTTTTAGTCATTCCGTTCAAGTTATCTATGATCACAGAATCCGTCACCAAGTCGTCCTTAATTGTGGACACAACTTTTCGAAAAGATTTAACCCTGCAAGGGTGTACAACTTTAACCACACGTACCAACCAACTCTTAATGCCAGATCATTAGCACTATTCCGTAAAGTGCCGACAGAGGCAGGTTGACCACGACCTTTCCCTTGCTTCACCTATTACATGTGTCGCTCCGAGTAGAGATGGTCCGCCAATAGGGAGTGGCCATCTCCTGTCGGGTATCTATCGTTGTGAGCGATGCTTGGCGGTTATCTACCCACAAAGTGCCGATACACCGCCACGACCTAGTATTGAAAATGTTTTTAATATCCCCGAAAATCCAAATGGAAATCTCGTACTAATTGACTCATGGAACAAACTAGGCAAGTTGAAACCGAGGGGAATCTAAGCCCCGTGTGGATGCACGCTTAGTCTTGGTTCGAAGACGAGAAATCGCTCCTAGGGGCATGAACAAGACAAACACTGCAGACCCTATGTGGTGTTATCATTCACACCTTTAAATCATGTTAATCACACATCTCTTATCTTTCCACAACAACCTGTCATATTAGGTTTATTCGCAACTCTGATTCATCAACCGGATGGAGCAGAGCTAAACAAGCATGTATGACCAAGCATAGCATATTTCAGGCTTTGGCGATGCACACAAGTAAACCTATAGCTTCTAGGAGTAGTGGATCAGGATATTTAGGCTATGCAATATATAGGAGAACTCTAACTACTGATACAAGATACATTGGAATCGAATGCAATATACGAGAATCAAAAGGAGTTCGAAATCGTATATGGCAGATAAGAGGTTATGCTTGCCTTGCTTCAGAAAACCATATATATGTCTTCGGGTATAAGTTCTTGACTTGTCGTTTAAGATCAAGTATTCGCCATAGCAGATGTCGATCTTCTCTTTGGGGTCGCGTTCTACCGATAAGAAGTAAAAACTGAAATAGAAACAATCAACACATGGCATAATGCAATGCGCACAATGTATGTATGAGCAAGTTAATGCATCAAGATAGAGTCCTAAGCATGATAAGGAGTTGCTAGGGTTCGCATGATAATTATGCAGTTTTGTTGAAATTAGCCTCGAAATGGACCTCAAAGGGCACTTCGGGAAATTCCGAAAGTGAGTCAAATTTTAATTGATCAAAATGGTTTGAAAACATCATAATTGGTTTGCATTTGTCTTTGTGAGCATTTTGGCATATAAGTTGTAATATTATGAAATTATTGAATAAATTGATATTTTCTTCATTTTTAAATGATTTTAAACAATATTAAATAATGGTAAAAATTCAAATTATTCAAACATGTTTGAAAATGACATAAACATGTAAATTATATTTTCTAAGCATTTTTATATTTTTATTATATTATTTTCTGATTATTATTTTCGAAGATATTCAATTTTCCATTTTAATTCATTTCTGGAATTTATGAAACATTTTTTGAAAAAGAAAAACTGGATTATGACACCATGCTGGCGTGAGCCGATCCCAGGAAGGCTCTATGTCAGATCAATTGCGCGATGGCGCATTCAATTGTCAAATCGAATTGCACCAGGGGAATTGGAGATGGAAAGGAGTGTAGGGGTGGCGGCGGCGGTATTTATTGACCACCGGAGCAGCGCCGTCGAGCGGTGGCATGGCGGCAGATGGAGGCCGACAGAGACAAAGCGACATAGAGGGGGAGATAGGAAGGCAGGAGCACCTGCGTGCTCTTGGGATTATCAGGAAGGCGTGGAAGTGGTCGGTGACGCGAGAGGGGGCTGGAATCATCGCCGGCGTCGAGAAATCCACGGCGACCGTGATGGCGTCTGGACACACGTTCGTTGGGAGACCCCAAGAGCAAGGTATGAAGAGCATATCAACAAGTTTTCCATCAAAAAAGAAACCAAGGTTGAATCAACCAGTAGGAGGAAGGCGTAACTTTAGAAGGTTGATGCAGCTGAGATGGCATGACGCACTACCGGTTCAGCAGTAACGTGGAACCTACACAACACAATCAAATCACTTTGCCCCAACGAAGCAGTGAGATTGTCAATCTCACCGGTTTTGCTGAACACAAAGAGGTTAAACGTATAGTGTGGAAAACAATATGAGGGCAGTATGAAAACCGTAGCAGCAGTGTGAAAGGAGTGGAAACAGTGTGTGTATTATCAGTATGAGGAAAATGGACCAGGATCCACAGTTCACTAGTGGTGTTTCTCCGTCAAAGATAAATAACATGTGTGGTGAACAAATTACAGCTGGACAATTTACAGAAATTACGGCTGCACCGTAGTGCATATGCAAGACATAAAGATTACTGTGTGATTCATGCGGTCATTACAAAAAGATACATAGACCGTCATCCAACTGCATCTATGACTAATAATCCACCCTTCGAATATCATCTGAACAAACGTTAGGTATTAAGTTGCAAGCAACAGATAATCGCAAGCCAGCCAGCCCGACAGTATATAAGGGTTGGCCAGGCCTCAGTAGCAGAGGTCACCCGACCGAACCCCTTTTCCTTCCATCTTCGAGAGACTGAGAGCTCAGAGAACAATCCTTTAACCTGTACATCCATAGAGAAGAGAGACAAGCAGGAGTAGGGGTTTTACCTCGATAAGAGGGCCCTGAACCTGGATACATCGTGTGTCTACACGCTTGCTATCCAATCCCACGCCAACGCCAACGTTTGCTAGTATGTCCCCTCTTTAAACACCTCTAGGATCTCCCATTTGGTGCTGTCGTGAACGATATCACGACAGTTGGCGCCCACCGTGGGGCAGATGGCGACGGCTGCGTCTAAGTTCTGCTTGGGATCACTTTCATCCGTGAGTGGCGGCCGCGTCGTCACCGGCCTGGTCGTGACTTTCGGCACCCTCGACTGCGTGATCAACAACGCCAGGGCCATCGAGGGACTGACCCTCCCGGACAACGGCTCCGTAGTTCAGTTCGGCGAGCCTCGCGTCTTCGTCGCCGTCGTCCCCGAGTTCCCCGCCAAGGTGCAAGCCTGCACCGACCGCCTCTGCAAGGAGGTGATCAACGACGAATACAGAGAGTCGCGGGACCACACAGAGTGCATGGTCACCTCATCACCCGGACGACGCTCTGGAGAGCAGCCGGAACGCCGCCCCGCTCGGTTCCGTCCAAGACGTCCTCGACAACCTCGCTGCCCGTTGGCTCGGACGCGGATCACGAGGAAGTGGCTGCATCACTCGATCTGATGCGCCAGCGCCTCCTCGATGGCGCCAAGAACGTGGCCTCTACCCAGCGCCGGGTGGAGTCCCAAGTACGCGAGTTCAATGCGGTGCACGACTTCACCCCCATCCCGGCTGAGCCCTGCCGGATGGGAGCGGTACGCCAGCGCGGGGGCAACCTCGTGCACGAGTTGGGGATCATGGCCGATCCGAGCGTCCCGCCCAGTTTCCGCCAGCCGGTATACATCACCCTGGCTAAGAACATGAGGGCCGCGGAAGCCGCCGTGGCCGAACTACCTGAAATACATGGCGACGACCTGCTGCGCCAGCAACACCACCTGCAAGACGTCCTCATCGCCGCCAATAAACAGCAGGCGACGCAGAGTCGCCAAGCCGTGTTCAAAACGCCTAGCCACGCGCCAGCGGCCAAGAAAGGGGACGCCGCCCAGCCGGACGCACAGGACGCCAAACATCCGGCAGCCGGAGCCACCCACGCCGCCCGGCAGGCGTCTTCGCCAAATCCAAGCTTTATGCCGCCACGCGGCGACGGTAGCATAAACTATGGCTACCAATCGAGGCGCTACACCGAACCGGCTGCAGGGGGCAGTCGACACCGCGGCAACGACAATCGGCAGCCGGGCTACTACGCCTCGCAACCAGCTCCCTCGGCAGGTCGCTACTGCCAACCGCCTCCCCCTGGAGGTTACCAACCGGCTACCCGAGGCGGGTACCTCCCCGGCATCGTGAATACCAGCCGGCCCGCGCCGCCTCCCATGCCGGTTACCGTCAGGCGGAGCCGGGGGGCCGGATCCCCCTCACCAACGTCCGCGACCGCTTGGGCGCCTTCGGCCCAGCAACCGGCATTGACGCCCGGCAACGCATCAACACCCTGGAAGCCTCCAGGATCCTCGAGGAGGAAGAAATGGCCGACCACCAATGCCTAGGGCCACGCTTCACGACGGAGCCCTTGCCCCGGGGATTCCAGCTCCCGAGGGACACGTCCAAGTACGACGAAACGACCAATCCGGAGGACTGGCTGGTTGACTACGTCACCCTAGTCGGTATCGCCGGCGGCAACCGAAGAGTGGCGGTGCGCTACGCGCCTCTCATGATGAAGGAAGCCACACGCACGTGGGTTAACAGCCTGCCCGCCGCAAGCATCCACTGCTGGCTAGACTTCGAGAAGGTCTTCCTGATCACCAACTTCACCAGCACCTACAAGCGGCCCGGTCGACCGCAACACTTGCCCAGCTGCATCCAGCGCAAGGGCGAGAAGGATCGCGATTACTTGACCAGATGGTCCAACCTGTGCAACACGTGCGAGGGGGTGCAGGAGCACCAGGCCATCACCTACTTCATCAACGGGTGCCTCGACGGCACCATGCTGAAACACAAGCTCTTCCGGGCAGAGCCCAAATCAATGGATCACCTCATGCTCGTAGCGGACAAGTACGCCACAGCGGACTCGTTCACGAAGATCTCGATCCGGCTAGACGCGAACGGCGCGCTGATTGCCGGCGAGTCGGAGAAGGCGTCCCGAGCCATCCGTCTGGCAGGCCAAACGGGCGCGACCGCCCCTACCACGACAACCGCGACACCAGGAAGCGGAGCGGAGCCATGGCCGAGGAGCGGTATGGCACAACGCAAGTCGTGAACGTCGCAGAGGCAGATCGACCGACACCGGCCGGAGAGGGGCAATACCCTTGCCCCCAGCAAGACGATGGCAGATGGGAGGACCGTCTAAAATACACGCTGGAGGCCATGCTGCGCCAGCCATGCAAATACCACTCCGCCCCCCGCAAGCCATCCATGCACACAACAACCGAGTGCAGCTGGACCAGCCGGCAGGCGAAAGGCAAAGGATTGCCACCTCGAGGAGCACCTCCACCAACCCTACCACCAGCCGGTGCGCCGGCTAACGCCGCTGCCAACAACAACAACAACAACTGCCCCGAGCGACCACGCCCGCCTCCGGCAGATGTAGCCGGAGGGTCGCGCGACAACTTCCCTCGCAACCATGCGACGTATGTCATCAACGTCATCAAGCACTTCGACAAGAACAGCGAGCGTCGCCGATACGCCAAGGTGAACGCTACCGCGCCACCAACTCGCCAGCCGATGGACTGGTCCATGGCCTGCGTGACATTCGGCCCGGCTGATCATCCGGACGTGCTACCGTCCCCGGGCCCGTGCGCCCTCCTCCTCGACACCAACATCGTCACCGACAAAACAGCCTGCACCTTCTCCTGGGTACAAATCGATGGGGGAAGCAGCATCAACATCCTGTACAAGGACACGGCTGACAAGCCTAACATTACCGAGCACCAGCTCGAACCAAGCCGGACGACCTTCCAAGGCATCATCCCCGGCTTAAGTTGCATTCCTCTCGGAACGGTCCGGCTGGACATCATATTCGGCGACGTCACCAACTACCGCCGGGAGACCATCACCTTTGAGGTGGTGGACCACAGCAGCTCATATCACGCCATCCTAGGGCGTCCGGCCCTCACCAAGTTGATGGCGGTGCCACATTACGGCTACCTCAAGATGAAGATGTCGGAACCATTCGGCACCATCACAGTCGTAGGTGACTACCGGCTGTCCATCGACTGCGCCGCAGTCGGCTCGCGCATGGCGCAAGCCTTAATGGTGGCGCAGGAGCTAAAGGAGATCAAGCGGCAAATAGCGGCCGAGAAGCCGGAAATCCCAGATGGGAAAAGGCCCATGGGTGAAGCGCAATTCCAGGCCACCCGAGACAGCAAGCAGATCCCATTGAACCCAGGCCACCCAGACGACAAGTTCCTCACCCTAGGAGGACCCTCAGCCAGAAATAGGAAGACGAGCTCACCGGCTTCCGCCGTGAGAACCGGGACATCTTCGCATGGGAACCAAGAGACATGTCGGGTGTACCGAGGGAGCTGGCTGAGCACTTTCTCCACGTCAAGCCGGACGCGAAACCGGTCAGGCAACCCCTCCGAAGATTCAGAGAAGAACGAAGAAGGGCCATCGACGAAGAAATTGCTCGGTTGCTGGCAGCCGGCTTCATCACCTAGGTCTACCACCCGGACTGGTTGGCAAACCCAGTCCTGGTCCAAAAGAAGAACGGAACATGTCGAATGTTCATCGAGTACACCGGACTCAACAAGGCGTGTCCGAAGGACCCATTTGCACTGCCTCGGATCGATCAAGTCATCGACTCCACCGCCGGCTGCGACCTGATGTCCTTCCTGGACGCGTGCTCCGGGTACAACCAGATCCCGCTGAACCCGGATGACCAAATCCGGACAGCGTTCGTCACCCCGTACGGGGCATACTGCTACATCACCATGACCTTCGGCCTAAAGAATGTCGGCGCCACCTACCAAAGGTGCATGCAGAAGTTCCTGCATGAGAAAATCGGCCGCAACGTACAGGCGTACGTAGACGACATCGTCGTCAAGACAAAGAAGAAATCCACTCTCCTCGATGACCTCAGGGAAACCTTCGAGAACCTGAGGCGGTACAAAATGAAGCTCAAACACACCAAGTGCGTTTTTGGCATACCAGGCGGACAGTTCCTCGGCTTTCTCGTATCAGAACGAGGAATCTAGGCGAACCTAGAAAAGATCTCCGCCATCGAGAGGATGGAGCGGCAAACCGCCCTGCGAGACGTGCAGAAATTTGCCGGCTGCCTAGCGTCCCTCAGCCGATTCATCAGCCGGCTATGCAAAAAGGCCCTATCACTATACGGCTTCCTGAGGAAGGCGGACAAGTTCAAGTGGACTCACGAGGCGGACGCCGCCTTCCGTGACCTCAAGAGAAGGATCACCCAAGCTCCCGTCCTGGCTTCGCCTACTCCAAACAAGCCCATGATGCTCTACATCGCCGCCACCAACCTCGTCGTCAGCGTCGTCCTAGTGGTCGAGCGCCCAGAAGAAGGAAAGGACCATCCGGTCCAACGACCGGTGTACTACCTCAGCGAGGTACTATCCCAGTGCAAGAAAAATTACCCACATTACCAGAAGCTGGCGTATGGCGTGTACTTTGCCGCCAAGAAGCTGCGCCACTACTTCCAAGAGCACCCAATTACCATGGTGTGCATGGAACCACTCGGCGAAATAATCGGCAACAAAGACGCCACCGGTCACGTCGCCAAATGGGCCGTTGACCTCGCCGCGCACACGGTGCTCTACCAACCCCGCACAGCCGTCAAATCGCAGGCATTAGCGGACTTCATTGTGGACTGGGTGGAAACCCAATACCTCCCCAGGTTCCCGACTCCGCCTACTGGCGGATGCATTTCGACGGCTCCAAGATGCGTGGAGGCTTGGGAGCCCGGATCGTGATCACCTCGCCCAAGGGCAACCGACTGGAGTACGCCCTCTAGATACACTTCAAGGCCTCAAACAACGTCGCCGAGTACGAAGCACTCGTCCACGGCCTCCGGCTGGCCAGAGAGATGAACATTCGATGCATCCTTTGCTTTGGCGACTCCGGCCTCGTCGTGCAGCAAACCTCCGGCAACTGGGACGCCAAGGACGACAACATGGCGGCCTACCGCTTCTTCGTGGAGCAATTTTGCGTCTGTTTTGAATGATGTGAGTTCCACCACGTGCCACGGGCACTCAACGAGACAGCCGACATGCTCGCCAAGCTCGCCTCCACCAGGAAGACGATACCGCCTGGTGTCTCCCTCGATCATCTACGCAAGACTTCAATCACTCCTTCGCCGAGCTCCGACTCCATCGTCCCGACGAGTGAGCCGGCCGGCCCAGAGGGCCCCGGGCCAGCCGGCTCCACGACACAGCCATCCGGCTCCGAGACGATCCTGCCCCAGGTCCTGACAATCACCGTCCAACCGAACCGGGGGCTTGCCTGCCCATCCCGGGTACTCTCCAACCGAACCCGGGGGCTCGCCTGCCCAGCCCGAGTACTATCCAACCGGACCCGGGGGCTCGCCTGCCCAGCCCGGGTACCCTCCAACCCAGGACTACCATGACAGAGGAAGCACAGATAGAGGTGTTGCGACACGACGCCTTCGGCAATCACCGAACACCCGGGTGGGTGCAAACCTACCTCGACTTTCTCGCACAAGACAAGCTCCCCCCGGACGAGGTGCTCGCCCGGCAGATCCAACGCCGCGCAAAGGCATTCACCATCATCAACAACCGCCTACACAAGCGGAGCGCGCGCGACATTTACCTACGATGCGTCGAGCCGGAGACGACGTCCACCTCCTCGAAGAAATACATAAGGGCGAATGCGGCCACCACGTGTCATCCTGAGCGATATGCTCAAAGTCCATCTGTTACGGCTTCTACTGGCCAACCATATCAGCCGATGCCGAGAAGATGATCAAGACCTGCAACGGCTGCCAGCTGGACGGTCAAACCATCGTCACTTTCTTCAAGGACATCATCTACCGCTACGGATACCCACACAACATCATCACCGACAACAGCACGAACTTCTCCAAGGGCGCCTTCGCGCAATTCTGTGGGGAGAAAGGGATTCAGCTGGACCTGGCATCCGTCGCACACCCCCAGTCAAACGTTCAGGTGGAAAGGGCTAACGGCCTGATCCTAGCCGGCATCAAACCCCGGCTGGTCGACCCGCTCGAGCAGGCACCCGGCTGTTGGATCGAAGAACTCCTCTCCGTCCTATGGAGCTTGAGGACAACGCCTAACCGGTCCACCGGTTACACGCCTTTCTTCCACGTATATGGCGCAGAAGCCATCCTCCTGGCGAATATACAATTAAACTCCCCCCGATCCATCATGTATACCGAGGAGGACGCAAGGCGGGCAAACCAGGACTGGGTGGACCTGCTCGAGGAAGCACGCGACCTGGCCCTGTCCAGATCGGCCGTCTACCAACAAGACCTCCGCCGGTATCACAGCCAGAGGATCCGGCCGCTCGCCTTCCGGGGAGGCGACCTTGTACTCCGGCTGATCCAGGACATGAAGGGCCTCCACAAGCTATCCTCCCCATGGGAGGGCCCTTTCGTCATCAGCCGGGCTCTGAGCAACAACGCCTACTACCTCGTCGACGTGCGCGAGCCGCGCAAGAACAAGGCGGACCCCTCCTACGACGAGACGAAGCGCCCGTGGAACACAGAGCTACTATGCATGTTCCACGCCTAAGTGTAACACCCTGTACCCCAGCTATCAATAAAATCAGTCGGTGCCTTCAAGCTGACCTCTTGGGAGGCCCGCCCTTTGCACCACACTCTCTGCACTCACATCACCAACCGGCAAAAGCAACCGTCCCGCACCCCGGAAGTTAGTTGAACAAGTAGCGTACCCGGCACCGTTAGCTAACTCTACGGATCCGGTTGCAGACCGCAACCCGACAGTTCAGCCGGCCAGAGCACAAGCTCAACAGCCGGTACGCGGAAAAACGACTAAGGACCAAGGCAAAGCCGGTCGCCAAGCAACACAGCGAAAAACTCGCCCATGTTTGACCTCGCGGCCGTTTCCACTGTGCCCCTGATAAGACAGCCCCCTCTTCGGTTCCAGCTGCAGACCGCAACCCGGCCGACACATTGGCAAGAGTGGGGACCAGACGGCAAGGGACACACACGCTAAACCCAGCCCGCCGAATTAGCGCGACTTTTCCCTGAGACAAATAGCTAAAAGTGAAAAGCGCCCGCCAACTTTCAGCTTTGATACACTAATGATTTAACAGTCTAAAGTTGGTAACAGAACAACAACTACCCGGCTACAAGGCGCAGTCGGCTATTTTTTCCCTGATCATGTTTTGAGATCAGGACCGCCTGCCAAGAACCAGCCGGCCCCGATCTCGGGGGCTATACTATGTGGGAGGGCTAGAACGCCACCACCAAGCAAAAAAAGAGATGGCAGAACAAACAACAAGCAACAAGAGAAGCAAACCACTTAGCACTTATGAAGCAAAAAATATTCAAAGTACTAAAATTCCACGCGGCATCCCGGGGACAAGTATCGCAAAACAGACAGTCAAACAGTTACGCCCGACATCCCAGGGATTTAGTCGGCCCTTGAAGACTCTTCACCAGCAGCCGGCGCCGACGCAGAAGGAGCAGAAGAAGTGGGAGGCACCACCACTGATGGGTTCTCGACTCGGGCCCCAACCGCACCATCGGTAGTCGCCTCCGGCTGCGCGGCAGCATCTTCCCCCGGCTCCTCGGGAAAGAAGGCATCCAAGTCCACGTAGCTGCCCAGCCGGCTGGCGGCCTGGCGAACACCCGGAAGCATGCAGAGCGCCTCGAAGCTCGTCCCCTGGCTGAAGCCACGGGCCATGCGCTTGAGGCCCGCCTCATCAAAGCCGCGGGTGAACCATGACATGATCATGGTTAACGCCGTCTCGGCACCCGACCGCGCCGCCGGCTCCCCGAGGCGGTCAACAACCTTAGGCACCTCCTGCAGGCGCGTCGCCAAGTCCGATATGCTATCCGGCACCACCTCGTCGTCCCAGACCGCGGAGAAGACAGCCTGCCCAGCCTCCCGCAGCGCCTTCGCCTCCTCGCCAAGGGCGGCCACCCGGTCCTCTACGGTGGGCTCCCAGCTGGTCACCGCTTCAGAGTCCGCGACCACCTTGAGGTCAAGGGCGCGGTTGCGGCGGAGGACGTCATCCACCTCCGGGTAGTAGCCTGCACACGAAAGCAACGCTCAGGCGGGAAGGCCCACGCCACCTCACAACTAACGGGAAAAGAGCAACATACCAGTGGCGGCGCTGCTGATCAGGTCGAGCTGGTCTTGGAGGGGCTGCACCACGTCCTCCTTGTCCTTCCTCGCCTTCTCCAGCTCCGCCTCGAGCAGCCGGAAGGCCTCCCGTTGGCTGGTCATGGCGGCGGCATGATCCAACTGGACGGTCGCGAGGGTGGTGGCCAGGCGCGCCGCCTCGGCTCGATGGGCGTCCGACTGATCATCGCGATGACGGAGGTCGGTGGTGGCCTCAGAGTGCTGCTTGTCACGCTCGTCCAGCATCCGGGCCGCCTGGGCAGCCGGGATGGTGTTCTTCATCGCCTCCATTAGTTTGTTGAGCTCCTCTGCAAGGAAGAAGAAAGCAGACACATCAGCCCCACCCGGGGAAGGCAAAACCGACTGATCTAGGGAAGAAAACTCACTCATGACCAGCTGGCCTGCATTCCGGATGCAGCCCTCATGGCGGTAGGCGTCCTGAGGAAAAAAAGCAAAAAGATGAGCACGTCGCGCGGGCACCCGCCAAAGCCAAGACGAACGAGGAAACCCGTACCTGCATCAGCCCGTTGGTGACCTCGCTGGCCTCCACCGCCAACGCTATATCCTTGTCCAAGACCGCCGCCATCGCGGCCGCCGCCTCCAAGTGCTTCTTCAGGGACCCCCCAGCGTCGAGCGGTTTGATGGGGACCCGGATGGTCCCGGCAGCCGGAGGACGGACACGGAAGGCAAGGGGAAGGTCCCTGTCGGCGCCATAAAGGAGGGCGGCATGCCCAGACCCCGGTACGTGCCGGAGGAGGTCGTCACCACCGCCAGCGTGGTGTAGGAGGACTTCACCGGGAGCGTCGAACTTGGCGCGACCGGGACAGAACCGACAGGCGACGCCGCGGCCGTGGTGGACGCCGACGCAACGGCCTGCGGCTCGATCACCGCCTCCGGCTGCGGGGCGGCTGCCGGCTGCGGCGGGTTCGCCGGGGTCGCCGCGGCGACGACCACCTGACGACGGTGTCCGGGGCCACCATGGACAGGGGGCAACCTCCGAACTGGTGAGGGAACCGGAGTCGGCATCAGGCTGGAAGGAACCGCTTCCCTGCAACAAAGAAGAAATAGGCCGCTAAGTATGAAAGCGCACCTTACGGAAGAAGGAACAAAAGAGATGAGAAAGCTTACCCCGACACGACAGGAGGCGAGCCCCTCCTCAGCCGCCGGCTGCTCCCAGCCGGAGGCGACGCGCCGCGTCCGCGCTTGGCCTTCGGCTCCTCCTCGGCCGCCTGCCGGCTGCTCGAGCCGGAGCCCCGGCGCCGCTTGATCAGAGCTAACGAAGAAGCCGGAGGATCGACGTCAGAACCCTCGTCAAGGTCAATGACTTCATCGTCCGGTCCAGGGTGCTTACCGTCACGGGTCAGCGCTGGCTGCTCCTCCGCCCCTTCCGCGGCGTCCGCTGCCGGCTGCGCTGGAGGGGGTAGCGATGGCAGATCCGCAATGAATTGCGGGCCGTCGGGCCTGTCCTCCATGAGTTGGGTCGCGAAGAGCTGGAACCCAACGCAAAATGTCAAGGACCAGCCGGAGGAAAAGAAAAAGAAAACCAGCCAGGCATAGAAGATCATTTACCTGGGGAGGGCGACGTTGGCGGTTGTAGGGCTCCATACCGTACTCCCAGTGCTCGCCCACCACATCCTTGGGCGGCATGGTGCGCATCTGGTTCTACAGCCACGCCCAGTCTGTGTCCTCCCGTCCGAGCCGGTTGGGGTCATTCAGCTCGGAGGTGAAGCACATCTTGTGCGACCGGTGGCGAAGGGGCATCAGCCGGGGAGCCATCCACGCGAGAATCAAGTCCCGGCTGGTCAGGCCGCTGTTGACGAGCTGCCGGATCCGGGCCACCATCTCCTCGCACTCCCGGGTGTTCCCCTAGGCCCTGTCCGTCCAGTTGGCGAAGGGCTCGATGCCGATCTGGTTGCCGTCCTACATGTCTTCGACGTAGAAGTACGTCTGCCACATCCGCGCCGACTCGAACAAGGTCAGCCGGGCAGATGGGTGGCCTGCCGGGCCACGATGATGGCGCAGCCGCACTTCACCAGTGGCCCCTGTGCCACCTCGGTTCCCCCCTTGAGGAAGAACAGGCGGACAAACAGGTCCAGGCTGAGCCAGATGCCCAGGTAGTTCTCGCACAGGCTTACGAAGTAAGCCAGGTACGTCATGGCGTTGGGCCCCAGATGGTGGATCTGGAGCCCAAAGTGGGAGAGGAGGCGATGATGAAGGCGCTCACCCGGGGGACGAGGCCACGGTCGAGATGGGTGAGGAAGAACACGCGTTTGTTCGGTCACGGATGAGGCGACAGCTCGAACTCCGACGGCGCGCGCAGCACCATCCGGAGCCCCTCGTCGAGCTCGGTCTCCTCCGTGCGTATGCAACTCGTCACCGCCACCGTCGACGCCGGGCCGAAGAAGCCCATGCCTCGGTAGTGGCGGAGGTCGCCCCGCGTGACGTAGGAGCCCGCCCAGGAGCCTTTCTTCGGCGCCTCGTCCGCAACGGCCAACGCTCTCCTAGAGCCAGCCATGGATCTCGTCGAAGGTGCGGAGGAGGGTGAAGACAGGCGCACGGCGGCAGCGCGACGATCAGTGGAACGGGCGCAGAAGAAGAAGGAGCGCTTGGGAGTGGGAGAGTGACGGAGAAGACTCCGTACGGGCCCTTCGCCCCTACTTATAGCGGCCTGGGGCCGACGGATGCACGGCGCGTGGCGAAACCGCTGCCCACGATCGCCCCGCGTGGCGTGAGAAGCGAGGAGTCGCGGGTAGTGCGCCGCAAAAGATTCACAACGGCTCTTCGTGCCACAGAAGATCCCAGCGCGAGAAACGAAGCGACGACGTCGACTTGACTGCGGCCGCAGGCCCACTCGACCCTTCGCGTCATCATCGACGTCACCCGGGCGAACCATGAGGTCACCACCATTCGGCTTCGCGGAGATGCCTATGCATCGTACGCCTCGCTGACTGGGGGAGCCGGCCAAGGTCGGAAGAACAGACGGGAGCTTCGCACCCAGCGCACCGGCTCCTTGACTCCCACCTGTTCGGGGGCTAGTGTCGGGGGGATTGTCCCTGGGTTCCTCGACGAAGCGGGTAAAAGAAGCCACGTGCCCGCGTTCCACATCTTCACAAGGCAAACACACATATTCACCATCAGGCCTCTATCCACCATACGGATGGGGGCGGATGCCCCACTTGCCGGCTGGGCAGACGACAGAAAGAAGCAACCGGACCAACCGGGCGAGCGCTGCAGCCTTCCGGCTGTTCGCCAAGTCAACCAGAACGGAGGAGCATGGTCAGCACGCCAACTCGTAGGCTCACGAGGGCCACCGTGCTACCCTACACGGCAAAGTACACCTACTCTCCGGCTGCTCAGGGTACTCCGGCATGGGCTGACCCGTACCCGCGTATAGCCCACGATATATCAACTCAGGCTAGCAGGTACCTGCCTACTCCACCCGGTACCCGCCGTATGGGCTCGCGGTACTCATCGTACGGCCATGATACATAGGTATGGGCAGTCGGGCAGCCGGGAGTGTCTGTCGGGTACTCCAGGATGGGCGAGCCGCTACCAGCGTACGGTGCGCGGTACGGCACCAACCAGGCACGAAGGCGAAAGGACGAAGGCACTTCTCCCGAGAATCTCCCCGACTGGTCTCGCACTAGCCGGGCCGAGTTGTAAGCCAGCCAGCCCGATAGAATATAAGGCCTGGCCAGGCCTCAGTAGCAGAGGTCACCCGACCGAACCCCTTCTCCTTCCACCTTCGAGAGACTGGGAGCTCAGAGAACAATCCTGTAACTTGTACATCAATAGAGAAGAGAGAAAAGCAGGAGTAAGGGCTTTACCTCGACAAGAGGGCCCAGAACCTGGATACATCGTGTGTCTACACGCTTGCTATCCAATCCCACGCCAACGCCAACGTTTGATAGTATGTCCCCTCTTTAAACACCTCTAGGATCTCCCTTTTGGTTCTGCCGTGAACGATACCACGACACAAACACTGCAAATACCACAATCTACCCAGGTTCGGGGCCCTCGTGAGGAGGTAACACCCCTACTCCTGCCTTTCTCTCTGTATATGTATGTGCCGAGTACAAGAGTTCCTCAAGCTCAAGGAGCTAGAGGAAGAAGAACCTCTCTACTACTTCTCTCTCGTAAGTGGTAATGTCTCTAGAATCAATCAACCGAACGACCGACCCTCACGTAGGAGGCTGGAGGCCACTTTATATACTGGTGGCCACGTACTACCTCTACGTATGCAAGTACTGATTAGGTGACTACACACTGTGCTAGGCCGCACGCCTCCATGTCCTCGCTGACAGTGGCGGAAAGTCTTTGCGGTAGAGACGCTGACATGTCCTGTCCCCCTTGTCAGTGACATGACGTGGCCTCTCCCATACCGCACACTGTACCCACGTATCTATACACATCATCACACGCCTAGTAAGTTGAACTACACGCCTGTAGTGCCCCTGGATACGCGAGATTCACCCAACGGCTCCATTGACTTTGCCTCCGAGTAGAGCATCACCCTCTTCTATCCGAATCCTCCAAGTGCTACTCGGATGACCCAGATAGTTACTGGAATCTTCACCTTGGTCTCTTGTTCTTCCTACCGGATAGCTCTAACTCGGAAGCTATCCAGCCGGGTACCATCCTATCCGGCAGGTACCAACTCGATACGGCCAAACTCGGTAACCAGTACCTCGAACACCATTTCTCACCAGCCTTACCCCTACTTGGGGGTAGCCCCCGACACTTGGCTCGTCGTTGAGCGTCACCCTAGTGCTCGTCGTCGAAAGTAGAATGGCCACCCAGTCACAGAATCTCGAGCCAAAACCCAGTTTGTGGAGCACCTCGAACAAAACACTCCAGGATACGGAGTCAAAGGCTTTTTCTCCTAGCCGTTTTCTGAACCAGCATATCGTGAATACAGCGCCGACGGATGAATGCGCTCTGGGTGCTCTCCACCAACTTGTAAGGAAGGGGGGACATCCTCAATGAGAGAGTTTTGGCGACCAGCTTGGTGAAGATGTGTATGAGGCTGATTGGTCGGTAGTCCCCCAGAGACGACACGCCCGGGCGCTTTGGTAAGAGAATTAAGAGCGCCTGATTCGGCCCTTGAAATCCTCTACCACACATGGTGAAGAATTTGTCAAAGGCGGCCATGAAATCATACTTTATTACCCCCCAGCAGCTCTAGAGAAACTCCGCTGTGAAGACATCGGGTTCAGGCGCCTTCCCATGAGGGAGTCGCCTCACCACTTCCCAGATCTCCTCCTTCGAGAAAGGGGCTTCCAATCCGGAGTGGTCCTTCTCGGCAAAGAGCCTGAGGAATTCAAGGTCCAGCGAGAAGTCCCGAGCAACCGAAATGCCAAGCAGAGCCTCAAAGTGCTCAAATGAGGCCTTCTCCATAGCCTCGTAGTCCGACACTGTCGCCCCGTACGCCGGAAGGCTTCTGACCATGTTCTTCTGCTTCCTATAAGAGGCGTGCTGGTGGAAGAAGGCTGTGTTGGCGTCACCCTCCGCAATCCAAGCAATCTTTGCCCGCTACCGCGCCATCGTGCGCTCAAGTGAGGCCAACCCCAAGTGAGCCTAGTTCAGTTTAGCCCGGAGAGCCCTGTCAGCGTTCGAAAGCTGCCGCATCTCCATAGCACAATCGAATCGCAGAATAGCCTCCTGCGCTACCATAAGCTGCAGTTTGATACTCCCCACCTTCTTGTCGCTCGAGATTCTCAAGTGGTGCGCAGTACGTTTGAGTTTAGAATGCATGCGGCGGAATGGGTCGGGGTCGCCATCAATAATCCCCTAGGCGGCCTCCACCACCTCCTGGAACCCGTTGAGCTTGATCCAAAAACGTTCGAACTGGAACCTCTTTTGACCCTTTAGTTGCCGGGAGCAGTCAAGGAGGATAGGGAAATGGTCCACCACCACCGAGGCCAGACAACAAAGCGAGCAATCCTCAAACATCTCCCAGTCAATGGAGCAAAACACCCTATCCAATATGACGAGCGTCGGCGTTCCCCTTTCATTCGACAAGGTGTAACGACGCCTGTGCACGTAAACCTCCTTTAGCTCACAGTCATTTAGGAAGCGCCTCATCATGCCCATCATCCGCCTGTTGAGGTTACCATTGTTTTTATCTTCATCTCGGTAGATCCTGTTGAAGTCTCCACATAATGCCCACAGGCCTGGCCTGGTGGAGCGCACATTGCACAGCCCTGCCAGGAAGGCCACCTTGGCACCGTCATCCTGTGGGCCGTACAGGTTAGTGAGCCACCAGGGTTGACTCCCGCCCACCGCGGAGACTCTAGCGGTGATCGACTTAACATCCACGTGCGCATTGTCAAGATGGACCTTAGCGCTCACCCAGGAAATTATAATCCCCCCTCTCGCACCATCCGCCGGCAAGCAGAAATAATCATCAAACTCCGCGCCAAGGGTTTCTATTACTATAGGTAATGTTACATTCGAGAGTTTTGTTTCATGCACACATACAATAGACGCGCCAGTTGAGCTATTAAGGCAGCGGATATTCGCCCTGCGCGCACGCTCATTGAGGCCTCACACATTCAACACCAACATTCTAGGTTCCTATAACATGGAAACTCGATAACACCCTAAAGAGATCCCTCCCGAGTGGTCAAACCTCCACGAGATGACCACCCACATTCTCCGAGCGAGGCGGAGAGCCGTCAACCCGGATCGTTGCGAGGGACCAACCATATAGCTCCCCAATGGCCTCAAGCATATCATCCTCCAACAAAACCTCGAACATCCTGTGGAACACGTTCACGGTCTCAGTGGATGGCGCGTCCTCGCTGCCGATCAAGCCCAGCTTGCGCATCAGAACCCACTGAGCCCGCTGCTCAGAGCCCAATCCGCCAGGCTGCTTCGCGATCCGGGCGCTCCTCTGGGGTTGGAAGTTCATTTCCAGGAGCCGCCGATGGAGTGAGGGTGGTGGGAGGATGGCTTCTGAACGCTCTTTGGTGGCTGCAAGAAAGCCACCTAGCGTGCGCGGGATCTCTGTCGCCACCCCACGCGGCCTAGCAGGCCTGCCTCGAGAGAAAGTTACCGGAGGTGAGACGAATCGGATAGCGGGACCGGCCTCGGAGAGTGTCCTGGGCGCTGGCGACGGATCAGCCCAAACTGGGGAGGGAGAATCATCCTCCAACACGCTAGGTAGCACTACGAAGCCGGAAAACAAGGTGCAAAGGACTGGGGAGCCCTCGTCCTCCTCCTCCCACCTAACCTCCTCGAGGCTTTGTGCTGACGGCGAGGAATGGGGGGGTGTGCTCCACCCCCACTTGCTCGAGCCCAACCAACCTGAGTGGCGACAGCGCATGGGAGCCCAACAGTCTGGCCAAGTCGCGCGGCCCAGTGTGCACCCTAGGGGAGGCACTGCCCGCAATGGAGATCCCCCGGCACGATGCAGGAGACCCTGATGCATGGAGGCCCATTAGCGGGGTAGGGGGGAACAGGCTTGGGTCCGGTCAGGGAGAAGGTCCGGTCCACAACATGCAGCGCACGGGGGAAGACGGCCCGGCCCGAAGAAACGACACCTCAGCGCCGCCAACCAAAGTGTCGCCCTCGGCCTCCCGCTGGGCCTCCACCAGCGGAGGGGTAGGCCCAAGCGAAGGAGCATCGGGGTGGGCCTCCAACACGCCCAGCGCACGAGACGATGCCTCTGGTACGAACGGGTCAATCTCGTCCTCCCTAGCCTTGTCAAAGAAGACAGAAGAGTGGGAGAACGAATCCTCCAGAAACACCGGATCGGACCCCACGCTGGCGCCCAACGGCAGCCTCAGTTCGCACACGAAGATCACCTTTTCTTTTTCCTTTTTAGATCCCACTTCTTCTTTTTCCTTTTCAGAGCCGACATGCACACTTTTGACTGCGCCATCGCTCTTCAAAGCAGCAGCTGCAGCATCGATTCCATCCCGAACGCGCCGGGCCTTCCTTCTCTCTCTTTGGCTGCGCCTTTTGTGCTGGCAACAGGACAAGTCTGGTGGTCCCACCACGATCCCCGAGGCCAGGACGCGCGCCCTCGGGATTGGCCTGTTCGAATCAGGGCTAGAACACCAGCCAACGCGGGCCCGCGCCTCGCCGCCCCCCTTCGTGATGCGAGCTAGGCACGTCTTCAGAGTGAGGGCGCCTGCGTGTCGAAGGCCAGCGAGGCCGAGGATCATCCCCTTCTGACCTCGCCAGGGCGCCAGGAGCCGCCGACCGAAATTAGTGGACCGCACCACCTTGATCTCCAGCGGGTACACCGACGTCTTGATATGCATCAGCGTCACGGTCATGAACGAAGCGGCAACCTCTTCCGAAGACGGTGGCGCGCCGGGTTCACGCACGTGGAAGTCCATCACGGCGGGGATGGCGCCCATGTCCAGACACCAGGCCAACAGACGGAAGACCGCTTGCCACGACCTCGATAGGGGATGCACCTGCTCAACCCATGCCATCCTCGGAAGGACCATCTCTACCGCAAGAAGACCCCAGCAATTGTCCGGCAGGCCAACAATCTCGATGTCCGCGCGGTGAACCAGGGTCCCCGTGACCGCGCCGGTGCGTCGGGACCAAGGAGTCAACCGAAGGCGCACCATCGGGGTACGCACGAACGGCTCAACCATGACCAAGTCCATGTCCCTCCGATCGTTGAAGAACACCAGGGAGTTCCCGTCTTTGTGAGGTGTGACGAAAAACGTCCCTGGCCTGAAATCATGGAGGCCCGAAATATCCTCCATCACCCTCTCCTTCGTGAGCCCGCGATGTGAACCATCATCGGCGGCCATCACCGCGTTCTGCAGTTCCTCCTCTGAATCGTCGACGAACTGGGAGCGGTTGAACACGCACAGAGCACGAGCATGGGACACACCCGGGACGCCTGCGTCTAGTGTCGCAACCCCCTACGCCGCTGCCGCTGCGAGGGAAACCACCGCAGTCACCATCTCTCTCCTGGCCCTGGAATCCTTAGCCGCCGCCATGGGAGACACCTCCCTCGCGCCCAACCGGGGCGCCAAAGGCAGCCCAGGCGTGGGTGGGAGGTCTCCCCTTCCTCTGAACGACCGAGCGGGAGGGAGCTCCAAAGCGGCCATCTCCCCATCCGCGCGTCGCGCATCACCGAATCCCGTAGCGCCCGACGAAAACTGGCGTCAAGGTTCCTCACAGTCGTCGACCAATGGCCGTCTTTCCCGCAGCGGATGCAGATGGGTCTAAGCTCGCAGTCCCTCGCATGGTGGCCCAGCTCGCGGCAGAGCAGGAACAATCCACGAAACTTGTTGGCTTCCTGGGCTGTACGACGGACCTTCTGCGCCACCCGCCTCCACGCGCGGCGGACCCTCGGGCTCTGGGCTTTGGGGAGTTCCCAGGGTGCCTCCTCGTCGCGTCCTAGCAGCGGCTCCACCATCGGCTTCTCCTCCTTCGAGCCCGCGGACCCATCGAGCTCTTCGAAGGCCTTAGAGACATCACAGAAGATAGAAGACGCGGGACGCGGCGCCGTCGTCCTCTCCGGCGACCCCCCGATGACCTCAAGGTAGGAACGGGAGCCCTCCGAACCCGAGTCACGGCTCGCGCGCCATCGGTCGTCGCGGCCCCGCGACCCCAGTGCATCGCCGGAGAATGGGGATGAGGGGAGAAGGGGGCGGAGCGGCCCGCCATGGGGACGAGCGCCGGCGGGGGTGGGAAAGAGGGCTGGGTGGCCGCAGTGGCCGGAGTGGCTGACGGTGGGGGCAGAGGAGGATGATAGATAGAGGTTTTCTGCATATATGGTCATTGTATGCGCTCCGATTTGTTTCTTTCCTCGCGGCGCAAACATGACTTCTTTTAAACTTGTATGTTGCGGAGTTCGCCGAAACAGGCTTTCGCCCCGCTTTATAAATAAAGCAACGGCCAACATACAAGCACCGCATACAAACACACACCACACAAGTTGGGGCAGCGGCAACCAACATGCCCAAACAAAAAAAACAAAAGAACGAGGAAAGGGAAAAACACTGCCAACACCGAGGCACGACGAAAGACAGAGAGAACAAGCAACCGAGGCGCCCACCGCGGATCCACCACGCTCCCAACCCACGGAAGCGGCCCATACCAAGCAGCACCTCCAAGAAGGGAACGACACCGACGCTGCTACGGCCCGGAAAACTCCAATGGTTTCCCGGAGAATGTCCTAGGGTTTCCCCTGGTAAGCTGGGGGGTGGGGAAGTACTCTGACGCCCTTCAGGAAGGAAGGCGGCACCCGGAGGCGTCACCGCGTCAGTGTCTCATGACAAGGATTTCCCCCGACCTCCAAACAACCACAATCCCCTGCTCTGTCAGCCCCCACCAATCTTGCCGGCCTTAGCACGCCACCACGATCTTGCCTTCCTCTCCATTGTCTCACTGTGGCCCAAGACACGAGGTCGAAAGAGCCGAGTAGGAGAGTCCACACGAGGGTCAAGCGGTATGGTAGCATGCGGGAGGGATCTACCTCCACCACCTTTCGGCGGTAGCCGAACGGATGCAGGCATAGAGCAGACCAGGCTCTCCTGGCTCGGCCGAGCCTCACAGGGCCCGTAAATCTCCGTAGCCGCACTGCAGCAAGGGCGCCACTGCGCCGCAAACCCTAGCGACCCCAGCACTAGCACCGGAAGTACCCAGCCCGTGAAGTCCAGATCGGGGCCCGACTGGCCCAGATCGAGCTCGCGCACGAGCGAGGCGCTCTGGCTACCAGCAAACCGTAAACCTGCCGAAGCCCCACTGCAGCACGCCGGAGGAACCCCCCACCACCCTCGCGCCCACGACCTGCAGCCCGAAGACACCCGCACAGACCTAGATCCCAGCCGCCCTGGACGGCCACCATGATGAGCTCAACGCGCAGCCCTAGATCTGGCCGCAGCCACCGCACCTCGCGGTCCGGCGCCATCGAACGAACAGCAGCACCACCGCAGTCCTCGCCGCTAGATCCGGGCCCGCGTCGCCCAGATCTGGCCCGCCATGCGTGCTGCCGTCACCACCTTCTTCCTCTCGGAAGCAACGCAGTGGACGTCGGCCTCCTTGAGCCGTTGACCCGAGCGACCGGAAGTTGGAGAGACGGCGAGCTAGACGCTCAACCCGGCTGCGTGAACCCAGCCCACCACGGGTCCAGATCGAGTCCGCACCACTGTCGGCATCTTCACGCATCCCCACGAGCCAGCCTCCGCACGCCCCAGCCACCTCCACCCTCTAGTACCACCGTCTTGTCGCTGCGCCGCCGAAGACAGCAGATCGGGTGCCGCCACCGAGATCCCCGAGAGCACCACGAGCTTGGAGCCCCTCCGCCGCGCCGACGGGCTTTGTTGAGATATGTATTATGACTAGTATAGGTCCCCGTATATTTTAGGGTTGTACCTGTAATCCGTCTATATATATGAGAGCAGTCGGCCCTATGAGGCCCTGTGCATTGCCCCATTATTCTCCACATGGTATCAGAGGCCTCTATGGTCCCCTTGACCTAGCCGCCGCCCCCACCGCCTCAAACCCTAGCCGCCGCCTCTCCTCCCCTAGGCGCCACCGGCCCTCCTCCCTCCACCACCCCTGCCGCCGCCCTACCCCCTTGGGCGCCGCCGCCTCCACTCCCTCCCCCAAACTCCCACCACTTCCGCCGCCAAACCTCACCATGACCGACACCACCTCGGGGAGCAGCAACCCCTTCGCCGGCCCCTCCGTCGCCGTCATCCGCGATGTCCCCATCCTCGAGCGTGTGCCGGTGAAGCTCTCTCACAACGCTGCCAACTTCTTCTCCTGGAAGACGTACTTCGGTCTTCTCTTCCGCGAGTATGATCTCATTGATCATGTCGACGACACCATCGACCTCCTCGCCATGCCGCACGACCCCGACTGGTTGGCTATCGACGCGACCGTCATTCGCTGGTTCTACCAGACCGTCTCCCCCGAGATCTTCCGCACGGTCGTACGCGACGGTGACTCCGCGCACACCGTCTGGACGAAGATCACCGGCCTCTTCACCGACAACAAAATTCAGCGCGTCACCTTCCTCCAGCAGGAATTCTTCGGCACTCATCAGCATGACCTCTCCCTCGTAGACTACGTCCTCCGCCTCAAGAGCCTCTCCGACGAGCTTCGCGACTTGGAGTTCCCGATCGATGACAAGATCATGCTCTCCACGCTGTCGGTCGGCCTCGGCGAAGACCTCAGCAACACTGCCTCCAACCTCATGCTCCTCACCACGCCATCCTTCGAGCAGGCCGTGGCCTACCTGCGCCTCCAGGAGCGTCGGATCAAGCACCTCCGGGCCCGGGCGGCCCACACCGCCTTCGTTGCCGGCCTCGCACGGGGTGGCCCTACACTCGTGCCCACCGCCCCGACCCCCGCGCCTCGCGCCCCGGGCCCTCCTCCCGGCTTCTACTCGCCCCCGCCACTCGCGCCTCTACCACCCCCTGGTGGAAACGTCAACGGCGGTGGAAACGGTCGCGGTGGCCGCCACGGCCGTCGACGTCGCAATGGAGGTGGAAACAGCGGCAGCAACGCCGCCTCTGCCGCACCCCAGCCTCGTCCCCCACAGCAGTTCGCCCCCACCCCGCCTTGGCTCGCCGGTCACCCACGTGCCCCCTACCCGGGCACCCCGATGCCGCGCCCGGCCTCGCACCAGGCCTTCTTCACGGCGCCCCAGCCCGCCGGCACGCCCAGCTACTACGTTGCGCCCCTGGTTTCCGCCACCTACTACGCCGCGCCCCCGAGCACGGCCTAGTGGGACCTTGCCCTTATGACCGCACTTCAGACCGTCCCCACGGCGGCCACGTACGGTGGTGGCGGCGACTGGTTCATGGACACCGGCACCTCCGCGCACATGGCAGCTCACCCCGGTAATCTCTCGCACACTTCTCCCGATTCCACTTCCTCCCGCATAATCGTCGGCAACGGTCATGCTCTTCCCATCACTCACACTGGCTCCGCCACCTTTCCCTCCACTTCCAATCCTCTCTCACTTAACAACGTTCTTGTTTCTCCTCTTTTAATTCAAAACCTTGTTTCCGTTCGTTCTCTCACTCGTGATAATAATGTGACTGTGGAATTTGACGCTTCTGGTTTTTCTGTTAAGGATGGTCGTACTCGGATGCTTCTCCACCGCAGTGACAGCCCCGGCGATTTGTACCCCGTATGGTCGTCCTCTTCCACTACCAGTGACACACTCGCCCTGTCCACCGGCGTCGACCTATGGCACGCTCGCCTCGGCCATCCCAGCTCCACCACTCTTCGTCAAATAATGCAAGGATTTGATTTTACTTGTAATAAAACGGATGCTCACTCTTGTGAAGCATGTCGTCTAGGCAAACATGTTCGTCTTCCGTTTAATTCTTCCTCCATAGTCGCGTCGTTTCCTTTTGAGCTTCTTCATAGTGATGTTTGGACCTCGCCAGTTCCGAGTAATTCCGGTTATACATATTATCTTGTAATTCTGGATGATTACTCACATTTTGTGTGGACCTTTCCTCTTCGCCGAAAATCCGACGTCCCCGCCACCCTCACTGCCTTTTTCGCATACGTCTCCACCCAATTCGGCCGCCCCATCCACGCTTTACAAACTGACAACGACAAAGAGTTCGACAACATCACCATCCACACACTCCTCGCCTCCCACAGTGCCATTTTTCGTCTCACGTGTCCATACACTTCTCAGCAAAACGGTCGCGCCGAACACATTCTTCGTACTCTCAACGACTGCGTGCGCACTCTTTTGTTTCACGCCCACATGCCCCCACGGTTCTGGCCGAATGCCCTCGCCATGGCGACTCTCCTCGTCAACATCCGCCCCTGCCGCGTGCGTTGGCACTATACACCGCACCAGCTTCTCTTTGGTGTGCCGCCCACCTACGACGATCTTCGGATCTTCGGCTTCCGCTGCTACCCTAGCATCACTGCCACCGCCGCGCTCTCTCCCTTGTGTGTTTCTCGGCTACCCAGACAACACCAAGGGCTACCGCTGCTACGACCCGGTCTCGCATCGTGTCTGTCGCACCCTGGCTTCTAAGGGATACTCATCGTACGAACTGGATAGTAGGTGCTTGGATTATGGGGCATAACTGCTCCCACGTCCCAGCTTCCTGGTAGGCCTGCGCTTATGCGCGACAACACAAGCCCTACTATTCCACCGTCGATGTAAACTATCCATTAGGAGTCACAGGCACTACTGTCGACGTACTTCATAACAAGCACGCACTGTACGTCAACAACTTTGAACGAATGATTATCACAACTTATCTCTACGACACAAAAGATAGAAATAAAGTTGCAACTGGCCTTCACTAAGGCTGAAATAGCGAATACAATCATCCAGAGGACACATGTCCCAACATATCATCCATTACAACAGCGGAAGCAATCAAAGGTGTCTGGGTACAGACAAATCCAACAGGCTTAAGAAGCCGGAGAAAATAAATAAGACGAAGCCCATCCACGTAGGTCCTGGATCCAGCCCTGGTCCAGCTAACTACTCGTCTGCAGTCTCGTCAAACTCCACGAAGTAGCCGTCCTGAGAAGCATCGTAGTCGTAGTCGTACTCTGCGTAAATCACAGCCCCAACAGGGTCAGTACATCCAAGTACTGGCAAGCAAGACTCACAGTTCATCAAGGAGTTACCCGTCAACACAAGCATAGATGCTTGGGGTCAACGGAAGAAAGGGGTGATATGAAAGTTGCTGCTGGCTGCTCTAACCAACTACATAAAATAACTACAAGTTCCGGCTAACAGAATAAGATAAGATCGAGGATTGTAACCAACTGAAAGATAACTTCAACCAAACCCATCCTGGATCTCGCCCCTTATCCAAAGAAGCAATCCGAGGATAACTCACACAGTTGTTATAAGGTGAATCAAGTTGTTGTGTGAATAACCTATTACTAGTCAGGTTATTAATCATTGGGTGAAACATGATTGATAGTTATGTTGAAGTTGTCCTGAGTACTTGTTAGCCAGTACTTTCACCAAGTAATCCATAACCGCGGAAAACACGGCTTCTCGAGAAGATTATCCCTGCAGGGTTGCACCAATTTGGCCGTACACGCAAGAATAACCCGCCAGATGGGATGCCTCCCACCAAGCGGGGTACTCTACACAACCAACCATTCTCCGCATCAAGCCCAAAGCACCTTGGGCGCACGGCTAATCGAGCCCAGAAGAAAATGGACCCTCATAGCACTCTAAGAACGTGTCCCCCTATATGCCGACTACAAAAGTTCCACCCTGCGCTGGGCTCGCAAAAACATGCATGCGGCAAATAGAAAGCACGAACTAAATGAGATGATTTGGACGAGATGCGAATCAGGTCAAGTTGAGGGGGGCGCCCATACTCGCTTCCCACATGCGGGTAGTGCGCTCATCATGGATCAGTAGACAAGACCCTTTTCCTATTAGGGTCGACACTAGCAGGCTCCAAAACCTCTCATGGGCCTCCTGCCGGTGCCTTATCATCAAGTTATTATTACCATTAGCAATTAACAGGGTTGATTGATTAACATCCGAGCCCCGGTACAAATAATAAGATAGTAACAGTAGTAACCGACAACAGACTCGAGTAAAAGCAACCCTAAGCATGCTAGATAATACTAAGGCACAAACAAAGGCTGTAGGTATGGAGGTGAGGCAATATCATTGGCTCAGGGAATCATGTGATAGGTTCGGAGAACAAGCAACGATACATAGGGCTAGCAATAGTAGACAAAAGGATAGTATCGACAACAAGTGTGGAAAGGAACTCGATGATTCATGTGAGTGATAACTTGCCTGGCAGCTCAGTAGCCGGGTACTGGGCTAGGTCCTGAGTAGTGGTGTCGTAAGGATCGTCGGTCTCAACGTAGTCGTCGTCTAACCGAGAAGAAGGAAACAAACAAAACAGGAATGTAAACAATCATTGCCATGGCATTGTGCACGATCAATATGATGCATGACAAGTTAATAGTGCAGCAAAATAAACTGACTAACATGATAGCACAAATTGAATGGACCCATATGCAAGGGTTGCATATGGAAAGATCCATTGAAAATAAGTGGAAACAAATGATTATTTATTAGGTGTTAGTTGTTATCATGATGCATGCATGATGAATAACCATAACATAACAATTTAAATGCAATTGGAATGATAGTTAACAATTTAGAAAAGCATTTATTAAGTTTGGAATTTTGTTACCTAATGGTGTTAAACAAATAGTTGTTGTTTTCATCAAGTTAAAGGGTGCAAAACAAATAACAAAATTGATATTTGAAAAGGTTATCAAATTTTAGTTGAGTTACATGTTTCACATTTTGAAATTGGACTTTAGATTATTTAGTTATGAATTAAACAATATTGAACAATTTTTAAGTGCATTAAACAAGATTTAAATTGTTTAGGCAATTTAAATTGTTCAAACCAGAAAACAAAATTTATATTTGAATAGGATATTCAAAAAGGTGTGAAAAACATATTTTATTTGAATTATTTGAAAACAGTATGAATTAGTTATGAATTATTACAAATTGCATTTGAATTATTCAAATTTGAAATTTAAATGAATTTGAAAACTCAAAACAGAACACAAATTGAATATTTGGAAAGTTTAAGAAATTTGGAGCAATAAACATATAAAGTTTGTATTTATTAGAATTACAGATTAAAAGTTATTGAATTTTAAAGATTATAGTTTATTCTGCTATTTAAAAGAATTAGAAATGAAAACAGAAATGTTTTAAATCATTTGGTACCGCACTGGAAGCGTACCCACACGCTGCCAGTGGGCCCTGTGGCTTTGCGTGCATGCGTGGCAGTGGGGGTGGCTGACTGGTGGGCCTTGCGCTGCGGGAGAAATTCTCCAAAAAGATTGCGGCTTCCGGGACTCGAACCCTGCCGCTGCGCTGCGCGCAAAAGGAACCAAACCACTGCGCTGCGATTCAGTGTTTGACAGTAGTAGCGCTGCAGTGAGGTTAAGGTTCAGTT
Source organism: Alopecurus myosuroides (assembly GCA_028641055.1). Taxonomy (NCBI): domain Eukaryota; kingdom Viridiplantae; phylum Streptophyta; class Magnoliopsida; order Poales; family Poaceae; genus Alopecurus; species Alopecurus myosuroides. The sequence goes on from CM054060.1 coordinate 259,745,725, forward strand.
AGGAGTTTAACTGAACCTGACGAACAAAACCTTGCTCGTTCGTCAGACAGTGCTCGCCGGCGACTGAACCACGGTGGCTCTCGAAGCAGATGGATGCGTGGGCGTTCAGACCTAAGCATGGATGCAGGGAAGGGAGGAGGAGCAACCGGCGCTCACCACCGTTGTAGAGGGGCAGAGGCTCGACGGTGACAGGCTGCTGACGACGGGGTGACGACGGTGGCCGCGGAGACGAAGTGGACGGCGCCGTCGATGCAGTGCTCCTGCGGTGGCGCTCCCGTGTCCGTCACGTAGAGGAAGCAGCAGCAGTTCGATTCCAGCAAACGATTGGAGCGGAGGAGTACTGCAACGTCGACGAGAAGCTCGGATTCAGATAACCATGGCGCGGTGGCCGGAGAGAGAGAGGATCGCGGCGGCGAAACGAGACTTACCGTGGCGGTTTCTGGTGTCCAAGGGGGAGAAGAGAGAGTGGGGAAGCAACTGCGGTAGATGGGTGGCTAGATGGGAGCGGAACGCGGCGGCGCCATGACGGTTTTCAGAAGCATCGCCGGCGGGAAGAAATACAGAGAGGTGGAGGACGTCGAGGAGGGAGGAGATGGCGGCGATCGCGATGGGAGAGAGGAACCCTAGCAGCTAGGGCTAGGCGCGGGGTGGTCTAGGGTAGATATAGGGGCCGCTGTGCCCTCCTGGCCGTCGAGGATGGCCGTACTCCGACGTGGAGTGGCCGGATGGGCGCCGTACGGGGGGAAGACGAAGGCGATTAGAAACTGGCGCGAATCTTGGCGCAACGAAGCGGTAAGTGGGGAGATTAGCTGGGTTGGGTCGCGCGCAGCTAGGCTAGTTGGGCTGGGCTGCTGCTTGTCTGCTGCGCGCGCTGTAGGTTAGCTGCTGCCTTTTATTTTTTCTGTTTTTTTTTTTTTTGTAGTTTTGCTTTTGAAAGAAAACTGTTAAGGGTTTAGTTAATAAAAATTACAGAAAAATTAGTTTAGGCTTGTTAGGTAATTAGAAAACATATTCCAACTTTGGATTTCAAAAATTTGAGATTTAAAATTAGATTTGCATTTGAAATTAAATTGAAAGCATTTCTAATATTAAACACAATATTAAACAACAATTTTTTAATAGGGTTCACCCTAAGGAATATGTGTTTAAAGATTGCAATGGTTGAGTGATTTTCATGTATTCAAATAGTTACTGATTTTGAAAATTCATTTGGTTTGAATTGAAGTGAAGTAGAATTAAGTAATTGGATTAATGGTTTGATTAAACCAACAATTTGATAAGTGAAAAACAAGGAATAAAAGGGTTGTTTTTATTTGTTATTTTGGTTCCAAAAGTTGTAACAGAGCAAGTATGAAACCATGTTTGATAAAAAGGTTTGAATTTGATTTGTGAAAACAGTGGAAAACAATTGCAATAAATAAGAAACAAATGCAATAAGATGATGACATGATGCATTGCTTGAAAGTAAACAAGAAATTGAACCACTAAGGGATGTTTTCATACTTGGATGTTACAGTGTCTTCACCTCGCGGCACGTTTACTTTGACGAGTTGATATTTCCGTTTCAGCAGGTACCTTCGACGATGATGATCCCGACGCCCGCTGGCCCTCCCGCGCCCGCCCCGCCTGGTCCCTCGGCCACTCCGCCTTTGACGTCGTCCATGACGCCGTCACCCGCCCCGTCGTCCGCGCCGCTGTCACCGCCCGCGACGCCGCCGTCGCGGTCACCCTCGACCAGCGCGGCCTCCTCCTCATCGGCCTCGTCATCACCAGCCACGTCGCCCCCTCCGGCCGTGGCCCCCACTGCGGCCCCTACGGGTGTGCTCACCCATGCGCGTGCGGGCGTGCGCAAACCGTCCAACCGGTACCCCGCCGACCAGTACGTCTGCATGGCGTCTACGTCCGAGCCTTCGCAGGTACCCACATCTGCCCGGGCCGCCTTGCGTGACCCACACTGGCGCCCCGCCATGCAGGAGGAATACGACGCGCTTCAGCGCAATTGGACCTGGGAGCTGGTTTTTCCTACTCCTCGCGCCAACGTCATCACCGGCAAGTGGGTGTTCAAGCATAAGCTTGGGCCGTATGGCAAGCTGGAGCGCTACAAAGCGCGTTGGATACTTCACGGATACATTTGCTCCGGTTGTCAAACCGGCCACGATCCGCACCGTCTTGTATCTCGCCGCCTCTCGTGCCTGGCCGGTGCACCAGATGGACATCTCCAACGCCTTCCTCCACGGTTATCTCTCCGAGCTCACGCTGGGCATAAAACCCGATTCCCGAACCCGACATCCGAATAGCCCGAACCCGATCCCGAATAGCCCGGACCCGAAAATCCCGATTGCTTTCTCGGGAAACAGTTTAGAAAACCCGATTTTATTATGGGTAATTCGGGATTACAGTCTTCGTACCCGAACAGCCCGAACCTCCCGAAAAAATAGTCTATTCCTAATCTCCGTAAGCCACTAATTAATGAGATCTCCTAACTAATCTTCCGTGAGGCTCGTTCCTTTCTCCCGTCCCCTCCCAATCCTTTCCTGCACACAACCACACACCCACCAACCGCCACAGACCACACCACCACCCACACACGTAGTCTGTGCGCTAGGCACCAGGCAGATTCGTCTCTGCCGTAGGCCGGCTGTACCCATACATCGAGCAAGTTCTCTCTCCCAGCGCTTTGTAGCCCGGCCGCACTCCTCCAGGCTCCGGTACTCGTCGGCCGTCGCCCGCCCGCCCTCACGGCCCGCCTCAGCCAGAGATCCGAGCGCCCCAGAGATCCAGGCGACGTGGACCCAGCCCCAACGCCTTGCATCTTCCCGATGAGACGACGGCGACGAACTGCCAGGAGGCCCAAATCCCAGGACGCAACAACTACATCTTCATCCTCTCCGCTCCATACTTCTACGAATCAAGTACGGTGCAGAGGCCAAGCGACGCAAACGACGGCCACTTTGACTTTTGCTTTGTTCACTTCGGGATACTCGGGATTACCCGAACCCGTACCCGAAATTTCGGGATCCCGAATTATCGGGTGTTATTTTTTCTGGTGAGATTTCGGGAGTCATTTCCTGTGACCCGAACTATTTTGTTCCCGAATTACCCGACCCAAAATTTCGGGAAAACCCGAACGCCCGGCGTGACTCCGAGCAGGTGTACTGCCAGCAGCCCATCGGCTTCGTCGACGCCGACCACCCGGACCACGTGTGCTTGCTCTCTCGGTCCTTGTATGGACTGAAGCAGGCGCCCCGTGCCTGGTACCAGCGCATCGCCGCGTTTCTCCATTAGCTTGGCTTCCGCTCTACGCGCTCCGACGCATCGCTCTTCGTCTATCGACACGGCACCGACACCGCCTACTTGCTGCTCTACGTCGACGACATCATCCTGACCGCTTGCACGGATGCTCTTATTCGACAGCTCACCGACCGCCTTCGCGCTGAGTTCGCCCTGAAGAACCTCGGCCCGCTCCACTACTTCCTCGGTATCGAGGTTGTCCGGAGCGCAGACGGGTTCTTCCTTCATCAGCGGAATTACGCCCATGAGCTCCTCGAGCGCGCAGGGATGCTTAATTGTCACCCCGCGCCTATTCCTGTCGATACGAAGGCCAAGCTCTCGGCGAATGATGGGTCGACAACCTCCGACGCGCCGTTCTACCGCTCCATCGTCGGTGCTCTACAGTATTTGACGATGACACGCCCAGAGTTGCAGTACGCCGTACAGCAGGTGTGCCTGTATATGCATGCTCCACGGGACGTCCACTGGTCCGCGGTGAAGCGGATCCTCCGCTATATTTGCGGCACCATGGACTTTGGTCTCTCGCTGCACGCCTCGCCCGCCTCGCCCTCGACCAACATCGTCGCCTACTCAGATGCCGACTGGGCTGGTTTCCCCGACTCGCGGCGTTCTACATCAGGCTACTGCGTCTATCTCGGCTCGTCGCTCGTCTCTTGGTCCTCCAAGCGGCAGCCCACCGTGTCTCGCTCCAGCGCCGAGGCCGAGTACCACGCCGTGGCTAACGTCGTGGCTGAGTGCACGTGGCTTCGTCAGCTTCTCTTCGAGCTCTCTTGTCTCGTTGACAAGGCCACGGTGGTATTTTGTGATAACGTATCGGCTGTCTACCTCTCCGCCAACCCCGTTCATCATCGACGCACCAAGCACATTGTGCTGGATATCCACTTTGTCCGTGAGCAGGTTGCCCTCGGTCACGTTCGAGTTCTACACGTGCCGACATCTCAGCAGTTTGCAGACATCATGACGAAGGGATTGCCATCGACGACTTTTCCAGAGTTTCGCTCCAGTCTATGTGTCGGTTCCGACCCTTCGACTGAGGGGGGTGTTGAGATATGTATTATGACTAGTATAGGTCCCCGTATATTTTAGGGTTGTAGCTGTAATCCGTCTATATCTATACCTACTAATAAAGGGAGGAAGGTTTCTTCCTCCCAAAATTTGGTCTAAGTACGTATTAGTCCGTTCATAAGTACGTTTTGGCTGGACCATTGTCATGCGCTGCATCGACTCTCCCTCTCTGCTTTGTCATCTTGGGCCCAAAGCCAGCCCAACTTTAGGCCTTCCGTAATGGGGGTATCTTAACGCGGGATCATAGGCAATTTGCTTACGCGGCACCCTATTTAATTATGAAAGAGATTGTAGTCGTATCTTATATAAGATACAACTCTTGCACGAGATCATAGGCAAAAAAGATTGATAGGCCAATCACAAACAAGTATTAGTCCAAAATCATTAAATACTACTTGATTTAGATACAACATGTAAGATACAATGCATTAGGGTGGTCGTTTCTTAAATTTTTCTTCTACCTAGGATAGCGCGCTAAGATACAATGCATTACGGAAGGCCTTATTACAGACCATCTCGTGGTCCAGTTCCTGCTACCGAGGATCGATTGATTAGGTGATGATGAGTACGTCTACATGTAGGATCCTACCACGGCACGGACCGGAGAATTTTAAACGACTCGATCAACACGTAGAAGGAAACTAGATAGAGATCAATACGGACGGATGACCGACGAAGAAAAAAAAAAGGTGCGCTGAAGACTAGCAGCAAAACAAAATAATTAAAGATTCAACCCAGGTGCCAAAAAAATGAATACAGGGCAACAAATATGCTGATTTAGAACCAGAGCTGAAAAAAAAAAGTCTGAACCCCAGAGCACGCGAGTGAACTACCTCCTCCTAGCTGGCGCTGGACGTCCATGACAACGAGAAAGGCCAGGATAACCGCTGACCCGCGAGTGGACCGCGGCTGCCCGCATGTGAACTGGTGCTGTCTTCGTCTGCGGCTGCTTCGGCGTGCATGCCCAGCACAGGTTCCTGAACACCCGTTGTTGCTATGTTGCATGCTTCCTGTCGTGGACTCAATTCACCGTAGCTCTCAAGTTAACCGATTCTCTGAAAATTTAGTGATTTTTTTTTGCACTGCATCAATCTCTCCGTTGTGTTTGTGTGCTTAAACTGGGAAATGAGTAATCGAGTGCAGTAGTAGTGTAGTACACTCAATTCACGCTAGAAGTTCACTTAGTTTATAACAGGAAGTCCATGTGGTAAGCTCTGCAGCTGAGCTTGCTACATCTCTCTAATTGATTACCTGTCTAGCTGATTAATTTATACACCGGACATGTAGCCTCTGCATCGATTTAAAAAGACAAGTTCACCTTGTCCACATATAAAGTACAGTTATTTTGGTTTGAAAGTTCAGATTTGTAGCTCAGATTTGATAACCCATGATGTTTCTTACAAGAATGATTCATAGGACCAGAAAGTCTATGCACCGATATTATATTTTTGTTTTGTTTTGTTTTGTATCCACTGATTTTATCTTACAGGGATTTAAGAACCATGTCACGTTTTCATTCCCTAGCGCCAAACAGCAGGCCAAATTCTAACTTTCTCGTGCCAAAATAGCAGTCGCTCACGACACCGTGGCGACAGGGGCGGATCCAGAGGGGGGCGAGGGGTGGCCTGGCCACCCCCATGGTTCGGCCACCCACAATCATATGTAGCAGGGGCAATAGGTAATACAAATCTCCCAATTAGACCAATTCTAATATTTTCAGCCCACCATGGCCGCATTAAATTTTTGTGGACCGAAGCCAATGCATCTAATCAAGGCCCTAAGGCCATAATTGTACGTGTATCTGAATTTTTTAATGAACGGTGTGCACACAATCTGGCGTACACGATCGCATCTAATATCCATATTCCCATCTGCCGTACCGCACACATTCATATTGAGCAATGGTGCCGCCACCACAACGTAAGACACGTCTACAGATTTGAAGGATTAAGGAAGCTCAATTGGCGACGATGACCTATTGCTGCCACCGTCCCGCGCGCCATGGCCCCAAGATCAATTTTCTTGACAGATCCAGTGATTGCCCAAGCTTGGTATTGTACATCTACATCTGTATGTATGCTTGCTATCAGGATCAATTCAAATAATTACTTCTTGGTAATTTTCTGGCTAGTTATAATGGTTTATTAATTATTTTCTACTTGTATAGCTGCTAGCCATGAAGAGTAAGACACCGCCAATTAGTAAATTTTCAAGCCAGTTGGTTCAAACTTCTAACTCCGCGGCTGAAAATACAAATCCACGAGAGGAAACAACGATTAAAGCACAAGCTACCATAAACTACCATAGATAATGATTCCAATCCCGATCCGGAAGATGTACGTGCAACCTTCCTACAAAATACCGGTAATTTGATGAAACTTGATACATTTCCATAGTTCGATAAGATTGGATTTTTTCCCATAGTGTATCAATCTTAGGATCAACGTCTTGTCCGGCCCCGCCATGCCCAAATCCTGGATCCGCCCCTGCGTGGCGACTATTATGGCTGCAGACCCGACGGCCATCTTGGCGTCATTCTTGAAGAAACCTACCATGGTCAACAGCCATTATATGGCCACTAGCACCTCTCTCTCTGAAATTATATAAAACAACCATTTGCCGTTTAGCATCTAGCCCTTCTGGACATGAGTAGTAACATGTTTGTAGTTGCATTGTTCAGTTTTAAATTTCATGAGTACTTCAACGTTTCTCTAACTAAGGCGCCTTGATCTTTGAGTTTGATTTTGTGTGTTGTGCACTGGCTGACAGTCTGAACTACAGATCGCTCAAAAAAAAATACAGTCTGAACTACACTGGCGTGGCGCTCTATTTGTGTTCATAAGTGTTGGCAGTCAATCAACGGCACCCCCTCTTCAAGGATGACACGTGACGGGCAGTCACCAGCAGTGGGAGTCGCCGGCTTTAGGTAAAAAAAAAACAGTGGGAGCAAATGAGAAGGCGTGTTATTTGGCAACAGGATATACGTGAATGCACGGCGGTACAAAAGATAGGTCAATTAAGAAATCCATGCCATCTGATTCCATTACCCTACCAAGTATAAAAACAATTTCATTTAACGTTATACCGTAGCAACGCACGGGCCTTGTGCTAGTATATACTAGTTTAATGCCCGTGCGTTGCAACGGTCGTCATGTTTTCTCTGATCACATATGTTAAAAAATTTAAATAGGCTTGAATGTCATTCGTGTGCCATGCTCCCTATGAATTGTTACAAGTCATAGGTATATAGCCATCCTCTCGTTGTCGTCCTCTCCTCCGGCACCGCATGCTCCCTTTTGCTTTAGCCATCGTGAGGCTCGCCCACTTTCCTTTCTACTTTCCCTTATGCTTCAGGCACTTAGGGTCTCCTCGCTTTCGTTTCCGCCACACGGATGAGCCTTGTTTTTCTCCTTTCGTCCCGTTGCACCTGCCATGCAAAAACAACATGCATGCTTCCACTCTGTCGGTATGTCCTTACCTCTTCTCAATTCTTGAACCCTATAGGATATGATTTCAGTGGTACCGAAGAATCATACCTGTTAATGGACATTCATGTTTGCATACTTCCTTCAATTGGAATAACTTTGTTATGCACAAAGCTAACTACCGAGTACAACCTACTCCATTTATACCAAGAACCATGCATACAGGAAAAGAAAGATCTAGACTGTTACTGCCCTCCTCGGTTAAATTCATATGCTTCCTAGCTGAATATTGTGCTACCTCCTGTACATAACATTGAAATCTCATATCCAAGGAAACTATAAATTCCACTCCATATCCGACGATTAATTGACAGGAAATAAATTGCTTATATAAGGACATGTTCAATGGTGGACGCTTATAGTACAGGTAAAAAAATTAATATGCATGTTCAAATTAGAAGATTTGTGTGCTTCTCAACGCTGAGTGATAACCAGGGACGAAAAACTGTCAGCTTTGTTCCTTTGGTTTGCCCCAACGCTTCACCTTGTACAAGAGAAAAGAATTGAGTGCTATTTTTTGCGCCGACACCAAACAACACTCCGGGATTTCACAGCCGAACCGCTAATCGACTAGGATTTGATCCTAGCAGCGCGCTGTTGTTGCTCTACACCACATGCTGATGTTTTACTCGGGTGAAGAATTCTTTACTGAGATATTGCCGAGTCCAACTCGTAGAAGGGAAAAATTCTATCAAGTGTTATGTTAATTGAAATTGATCGAGGGAAGATATATGTACATCAACTCACCCTGTACAGTAGATCGACAACTAAAAAGGTATGCATTTCAGTTAGCACTTGGCACACTAAAATGTACAATATGAAATTGGTGACCGTTTTTGCCGTATTCACCGGGTTTCGATCTATCCAACTATCATTGTGCCCCTCCTAATATCTGTGGCAACGGTTGGTTAACAGAACATTAGTATTTCTCAATCAATTATTCTGCACTACAATTCATGAGATGACCTCCATGTATCGTATCCTCTGCGCTAAAATTCAAGAAATAACCTCCATGTACATTCCAGTTAAGTATCATGTGAGGAAAGAAGAAAAAATATCTTACATCCATGTCGTTCATACAAGATTATTCTCTAATGTTTAAAAATTCTCATACAAGATGACGTTGCTTAATTTCACGGTGAGGTGATAATATAACTGGGGTGAGTAAAGATAAATCCTAACGACAGTGTCCAGACATTGTTGCCCAGAGCACCATCTCAACAACTTCTTTCTCATCTTGTTTTTTTTTAAATGCTCCTCTTGGCTGCCATGAGTGAGTAGAACTTTGAACAGGTAGAATGCAATTATGGACACCTCTACCAAGATGCTCACTCACTCGTACAAGTAACTTGCAATCGTCCTGACTGCATGTATGACGATCAAAGTTACACAGATGACAGATTTTAAGCCTTTGCCAAAAAAACATCGTCTCCTGAATTTTGATGTAAACTAACTGCAGCAGATTAACTCATTCTGTCAACCAGAACAAAATAAAATAAAATTGCAGCGTTGTTGCACTTGCCCTTGAGCAGCAGCAGCAGCACCTCGTTGAGGTACTCCAGCGCCCTACCACGAATACAGTGACAGACTATTCACTGCGATCTCACGTCCGCCATCTATCACACCCTGCGAATCAGAGCCTCGGAGATTAGCAGAGTATAGGAAGGATCATGACAGAGAGTTCGTGATCTGCTTGCCTGGTAAACTGGGCCAAGATGCCACGGCGGAGCAGGTTGGATGAAGACCCACCCCGACGGGCCGGTGGTATGATCGGCATCCCCGCCTCTTACTTCTCCAGCGACCGGGGGGAGGACGTCGGTGCGTGTCGCGCGTGCGGTGACCGGATGGACAGGGCAGAACGGCGGCATCGGCAGATGCGCGGCCCTCGGCCGGAGCGAGGCATAGCCGGCGAACGGAGGGACTCCAAAGTGGGACGTGGAAAGCGGAGGCATAGGCAAAGAACGGCGGCGTGGCTGCGGACATGCAAGTAGATAGTGGATGGCCGGGGCAGTGGGGAGGAAGCGGCCGTCCAGAAGAGTAGGGCTGGGTGTTGCGAGGTGCCGAGGTGATCCTTTGATCCCGTTTGTGGGATTCGTTTTTTCTACGGCGGTTTCCTGAAATCGTGGGGGGTGAGGATAGAAAGTGGATTCTTTCCGTGCGGGACGTACCATGTCAATGGGACACGGACACCACCCACTCTCCTTTAATAGTATAGATATATGAGAGCAGCCGGCCCTATGAGGCCCTGTGCATTGTCCCATTATTCTTCACAGGCTTTGCCCGGAGGGGCCTTGTGCGCGGAGGCGGCCGGCGCCCCGGTGCGGCTCGGCGCAGCCGCACGTGAGCGAGGGTTCCCTGAATTTTTTATCAACTCGTATGTTGGGGAGTTGCATCCAGGATTACAATGATCAGACTAGACTGACAGAGACGGTAACTTGGCCGGGCTGCGAGCACGCAGGGTGGCCGTGACGTGGCAATTTACTTTTCTTTTTGCGGGTAATGGCAATTACTTTTTATGGTTATATAAAATTCTTTTCTTTGTACTAACGGTTCCATAATGAAAAAAAATTGAAACACAAATTTTTACTATACATATCCGTTGTCAGATTTCATAATTAATCAATGGTGCACATACCAAACTTAAAAATTCCCAATCACAAATTTTACCTCCTAGGATATGAAAAACATAAAAAAAAAATATTGAAATAGTAAAATTGTAACTTTGGTTCTTGTACTCCCTCCGTCTCGAATTAATCGTCTTGGATTTGTCAAAATATGGATTTACCAATACACTAAAATACGTCGAGATACATCCATATCTTGACAAATACACCACAATTAATTCGAGACTGAGGGAGTAGTACAATTTTTTTGAATTATTGTACTAGTGGTTTCATGATAATATGTGGAAACCACTAGTACTATGGTTGTTGTACTCCCTTGGTTCCAAAATATAAGACACGCTATATTTATGCTGGTCTTTGATGCTCGATTTTGATCATTAGTATATTATAAATCATATGGATTGAGAATGTATAGATGGTGTCGCTGGATTCATCGTGCAAAATTCTTTCATTGCATATATCTGGTGGACATATAATAAGTATAAATCATGATCAAATTTGTACGTCGTTGACTAGCGAAATTTAAGGGCGCTTTATAATTTGGGATGGATATAGTACTAGAGTTTCAATGGGGAAGGTTGGAAACAAATCAAGGGGAGCTAACAAAGAGATTAGCACATCGATACTCTTACATCCCTCGCAATAAATATATTATTGATAAAATGTTATTGGACAACCTAATTCTATTATGGATAAATTTTTAAATCCTATACAATGTCCGGCATGGCTTTAAGTTAGTGACATGGTATTAACACGCGACTAAGAGCATGTACACTCGCGCCTCCAATACAATGTCCGGCAACAACATTGCCGTATATTGGAATTTGGGAGTTTCTCTTCCTATTCGCACCCCCCGTTTTTTGAAACCAAATTTGAACATGAAAATAAAATATTGCATTCAAATTTCTAGGAGAATTTACATATTTGAACGAAATTTGCATTAAACTAAACCCAAAAATCTAATAATTTGTGGCGCTATAGACTGGGCACCTGCAGTATGGCAGGTGGCCGCCGATGCAGGTGCTGGTGCCCAACGACAGTCGGCTGAAGAAGGGGTTTGTCGGCGATGCAGGTGGCGCCAAGGAGTTGGCAATGGCAGCCTGCATGTGCATGCCCGACCACCGTGGGGTCGGCGGCAAGTCCTCGACTCCTCGTCGTCTTTCTCATCCCTTGTCCTCCTGGTGCACCGGGGGCCATCTCCTCGAGGAGGCACTACATCTTGCAGGAGTTTTGCGCGACATTGGAATCGTTGGAGTAAACATGCGATAGGAAGTCGTCCGATGACCAAAACTCCGCCGGCGGCTCCATGCAGTCGCTGGTGGGGAAGTGGTTGTGGAGCCGCATACAATACTCCAGCTCCAGTTTCCTATCTCAGTACATCAAAGACAGAGTGTATTGTGTTTGTGGCGCATCTCCAGTGGCATGGTCCCCCGCAGTTGTTGATGCAGTCGAGACACGACGTCACCTGGATGTGGACGTTGTTGGTCTCCCTCCCTTCTGGGATTTTTGGTGCAGATTGCGACCTTGTTTCTGAATTTGGTGGACATGCGGAGTATATATGGGCAAAGCCGAGGGAAATAGGATTCTAGCACTGGTAGAAAAAAGGCCTTCGGTATGCCAGCATCAGTCCCCAAGCGTTGCGCACCGTGACCAATGAGTCTTTAGTCCCGGGTAGGGAGGAGACCCGCGACAGAAGGTCAGACGTCGCGGGTTGGGAAGCGCGTTGCGACGCGTGGCGGGAATTAATTCCGGTTGACATGGCCGCCCGGGACTATTGGTCCTTTATTCCCCGTTCCCGTGGCCAACCGGGACCAATGGCCCTTTATTCCCCGTGCCCGTGGCCAACCGGGACTAAACATCAAGCGTCTCGCCTCCCCCGCGGCGGTTTTTATTTCGCGAGCGAGGCAGAGGGCGCCATTCCACTGCTTTGCTCTCTGTTCTTCCTCTCGCTCTCTGTTCTTCCTCTCTCTCGCTCTCTTTCGATCCAAGCACACGCACGCAAAATGGCTGAATGGACGGAATACAATGGGAAGACACCATGCGGCAAGGATTTGGACGTGCTCTTCACCAACAACTGCGCGAGGCTGCCTGAAGCTCTCGTTCATTTGGCCGATCTCTATTTTGATGCTCCCGAAGAACACCGGTTCTTTGGTCTCGATCTGGAGTACACGGCGAATCAGAAGGATGTAGCCCTCATCCAGATATCGTTCAAGCATTCGGTGTTGGTCTTCCAATGGTCAAGGTAAGCTATATATATATAGCACACGTGTACAATCTTGCATTCCATCTTCGAGTTTTTTTGTTGCATGTGAACAATACGTGTGTTGCAACATATCTAACACATATCCTATTTTTGTTGTTACAGTAGTTCGAGGCATTGCCCGGACCTTGTTGATTTTCTTGTCAACTCGGGGTTTGACTTTTGTAGCGTGGACATCACGCAAGACCGTGTGAAGTTTATGCGCATCGGTATTATGATACCGGAAGATCACTACGTTGATCTTCAGACTCTTATCCAGTTGACCGGGCCAAAGACCGGGATGGCTGTCATGGCAACCACCTTCATCCACCAGGCCTATGAAAGGATGAAGATTGATTTCCCCCGGCAGAATCACAACTATTGGGAGGAGACCCCATTGCGCCCGACGAACCTCAAGTATGCGGCCGTAGATGCATATGTCGCGTACGAGTTGTTCCGCATCTACTCGGCGGGGCCATAGATGATGTATGCATGCGTTCGATATCTATGCATGTGCATGTAATGGGTATCTAATTAGTAGTATATATATGTAATGGATATCTTTTGTGATCGACTCTCTATATATAATATGTTAATTATGAAATGTGATCAACTCTATGTTTGTGTTATGTGTGATCGACTCTATTGTGTTATGTGTGATCGACTCTATGCATGTAATGAATATTGTTTGTATTATTGTTCTTTATTTTTGATATATTTTTTCATTTTAAGATTTTAAAATGAATTAGTATTATTTTTCTTCATTTTTTGATATATTATTTGTATTTTTAAGATTTTAAAATGAATTAGTATTATTGTTCTTAATTTTTGATATATATTTTGTATTTTAAGATTTTAAAATGAATTAGTATTATTGTTCTTCATTTTTGATATATTATTTGTATTTTTAAGATTTTAAAATGAATTAGTTCTATTTTTCTCAATTTTTGGATATATTATTGGTATTTTTAGAAATAATACAAATTAAAAGTGAATGTTTATTTATTTATTCAAAATTATTAATTACATCTTTACTTTTGTTTATTAAAAGATTTATTTGAAATTCAAACAATAAAGAAATATGGCTTCGGCCAACATGTTAATAAGATTGATATGATACAACTATCATATACATGCGTGAGAAACACTTGGATTCGGGACGGGATGGAACTCGGAAGTTAAGCGTGCTAGTGCTAGAGCAGTGGGAGGATGGGTGACCGAGCGGGAAGTTTGACCATGAGTAACTAATTGGACTAGAGATAATCTTAGTTAGACACTAAGCAAATAATACAAATTGTGAGAATAAAAGGGAGTGAAAAAAAGGGAGTGAAAAAAGGAGTGAAAAAAAGGGAGTGAAAAAAGGTGAGAAAAATAATTAGAAACCAAATGAATTAAAAAAATTACGAAATAAATCTAGTCCCGGTTCATGTGGCCAACCGGGACTAAATGTCCTCCGACCCCAGGCTCCGCCACCCGCCCACGTGGACAGGCCTTTACTCCCGGTCCGTAAGAGATGGGACTATAGGGGGGGGCCTTTAGTCGCGCGTAGCTAGTCCCGGTTGCCCGGACGGGATTAATGGGCCTGGCGAACCGGGACTGTAGGCCTGTTTTCTACCAGTGTAGGTCACAAAAGCAGATGCTCCCACTACCCTAAAACCAAATTTTAAAATGTCAAAAAAAAATTCAAACAAAAATTCCAGTTGTACGTATGAACATTTTATGTTCGTACAAGAAAAGTTTTGCAGAAATAAGACATTTATTTTGCTGGTGTAAAAAAGATAAATTCCTGTTGTTCCAAAATGAATTTGCATGAATATTTTTTTTCTGTTTTTTACATCGGCCACACAAATATTTTGTATTCACGAAACTTTTTGCCTAGACATGACATCATCCCCCCCCCCCCCCCCCCCCCCCCCCCACCGAAAATTCCACGACATGATGCATATGAACTCACGAGCCAAATAACGCGTCCCAAACTGAACAAGTTTCCTACTAGAGTAGAGTAGAAAAGTGAAGGCGCTAAAGTCTGCATCATTGTCTGATTCTGACGTCTTTCGCACGCAAAAGGAGCAGAATTAAGCCAATATTGTTGCTGGTATGTCGCGCAGTTGCATCCAGCATTGCATGAGAGGGTCAAACGGCGAGGGAAGACCACACGGCCGGCGTGATAGTCACGGTGTTGACATTTGACAGGTGCAGCAACAAACCGCAAAGCCAGATGAGACAGCACTGGTGCAAATCAGGTCACTTTAGTCAACTATTATTACGGTGATGACAGTACAACGAGATCGATAGCCATGGATAGTTGTTGCGCGGACAAATATGTAATTGTGGGATGTCATCATCTTCTGCAAAGACATCGGTGGTCGGTGCTGCAGCATCTTTGTCTAATAATCATTGAGAAATTAATCAATGCCTGGGTGGTCATGTGCGCTTCCTTTGCAGGTGATGGCGATTGTGCTGTTGCATACTCGGGTTAATTGTAAGTATACATGTTAAATAAATATAGTTTCAGTCATTCAGAGAGAAGAGGTCACAGCTTATAAGCCCAATATCTGCGAATGAAGTGTTAGAAATAATATTTACCAAATCTGGGCACATGCCGTCGATCCCACTACTATGGTGTGAATGAGCTTTGACGTAAGAACGTGTGTGCTTAGATATACTACTAGTGCACACCTCTCTCCGCCATCTCAAACTTTTCAACGAATTGATTAAGCGCATGCAAGTCAACTCAAATTTTGATTAATCATTTGTCCGCACATACACTACTATATTAAAGCTCGTGGGTTTCTTGCGATTATAGCTGCAGAGCTCCCGCAACCAATCGAACGATGCCCTACCTCTAGGTTCTTTTATTGACCTGTGGTGTTTCTATTGGTCGTTGCATTTGCATGCCTTCTAATGTTGTCTTCTAACGCCTGGTTTGTCGTATTACTTTCGGTCCTAGCTGTATCCACCATTAATTTATTGGGTAGTTTTAAATTTTATTATCATAAAGGCATCTCCAATAGTGTCTCATCACTGCAGGAATCTGTCCATAGGCCGACGGCCAGAAGCCGTCGGCACAGGTAAGAATCCCGTCGGCACAGGCTGTGCCGACGGCCACCGTCGGCACCTCGCCGTCGGCACACGCCTCGTCGGCGCAGGTACGTTGGCCGTCGACACAGACAAAAGCCGTCGGCGCAGGTACGTTGGCCGTCGGCAGGGATGTGGTGGGCCCCACCATGGTCTGACAGTGGGCCACACGTTGTCAGCGTGTTGGGCTGGCGGTGAGCGCTGTGCCGACGGCAATGCCGTCGGCACAACGGGGGGCACGTGGCGCGCGCTGGTGGCTCCTGGGGGAGGGGCTATGCCGACGGTAATGTCGTCGGCACAAGCCTGACCATTTGGTCAGCGCAGGTCCTGTGCCGACGGCATTGCCGTCGGCATAGCCTCTGCCCCAGATTTTTTTCCCTGCTGTTTTGGTTCCAAAATCCACAGAAATGGCACAAATAATAATTCAATGAAACAGAAACATCTAGAAGCACAGTAATATCATTATTGACCATCAAAACATCCATACAAACATCGTTTAATGTCATACATCGATCCTGATACGTCCATCGATCCAGATACATCCATACATCGATCTAGATAGATCCCTAGCTAGCTACAGACGGTCCGGAGGAGAAGGGGTGAAGCCCAAGTCTCCCCTCGTGAAAACGGGACGATCATGTGTCGCGTCCGTCGAACCAGCTCCGGAGCCACCAGGCGAGGTACCAGGAGTGGCCGAAGCACGGCCGTGAATCGGCGTCGTCTGGCGCGAACCCGGGGAGCCACTAGGAGAAGCCCGGCCAAAAGCCGTGTTCTCCGAAGCTCCAGTACCCTACATGTTCGAGCACGAGTTAGACACTTTAGAGGCAAAGTAAATCAGTAATCGACGTGTGGAAAAGAACACATACCGGGGTCTCTGCGTAGTATGTGAGGGCAAACTCTTCCCTCGATGTGAATATCGGGACCGGCCCTGGCGCTTCAGGAGGCTCTCCTGGAGGCGCTCCTCCCTCTCCGGTGGTCATCCACCTCACCATCGCCTACAAGATGGTTTAGATGTCATGTGTTGCCAAGATGGTTTAGACTTGTCATATTTTGAAGAAATATGGATTGAAAACTTACCATCGATACCGCGTTAGTGTACGCAGTGGAGAGATCATTCCTCTGCTGCCACGCCTGTAGGTCCTCCTTGTACTTCGCATAAGCGGCGGCATAGGCCGCATCGAACTCCGGCTACAATTTAGGAAACAAGTTAATATCGACAACTTAGCAATGCAGAGGGGAATGTCAGAAAACATGATGAGAATGAGAGGACAACTTACATCGGCAGAGGCATAGGCAGCTCCAGCACGCCGTCGACGAGGCTGGACAGGGACGGCATAGATGGGGAGGGTAGCCTTGATACGAGTGAGGCTCGCGGTAGGCGTGGCCACCTTGTCAAGGACTTTCAGACGGCCGTGCTCCCTCCCGTTCCCCGCTAGCATCAACGCCGTCTCGTCGTACTCGTGCTCGAGGGGGTTCTCGACCTGCGGGTGCAGAATCTGGAACGCCGAGCAGTAAGACCGCATGTCCTCCTCGGCTGTGCCGTAGTACTCAGGAGCCGAGGACGTGGCGGCGTCCGAAACGGACTTCTTCTGCCTCATCTTCTGCCACGCCCCCAAGTAAGTAGCTGGCACCCCCACTCTGTTTCTCCTGCATCGCAAAAGTAAACGTTATGTGTATCAAGTAGAAACATGCATGATAGAAAATAAACCATCTTTTCCATGTATGTACATACCATCCTCGTCTTGAAGCGGTCGGTGCTGAGGCTGCCTCCACTGTGGGTGCCCCCGTGGCCTCGGTTCCTCCTGTTCCGCTTGCTCAGGGCATCGAATTCGGGGTCTTCCCCGGCCCACCTCCTAACCAGCGCCGCCCATGCGTCCTCGTGTCTTTCGGCCCAGTGTGGAATGACCCGAGAATGCAATAGTGAAGTAAATAGGAGGCAATGCAATGGCAACTTAACTGAAATGTAGAATGACATAGATAGCTTACTTACCCTCATGAAATCCTCGGGTGTCATCTTGGGCGGGTTCTCGACATTCTCATGCTTCTTGGCCCTTTTGCCCTTCTCGGCCATGAACGCGCTGATGGCGGTGTGCTTCTGGTTGTACCACACCTGACGGGTCAACCTCACGCACGCCAGGCGGAGAACCCGAACCGCCGCGGCTCTATCCTCCTCAAGCACCCGGAAAAAGCACTTCAATCATGCATAAAGAAAATTGCGAGTCAGAACGGTGGTGTCATCAACTACGAACGAAACTCAAGAAAATATAACTTACCCAAAACCTGGTGATGACGGCGTCAGAAGCCTTCCCGAAGGGCGGGCAATCGGCAGCCTCGTAGTCCAGCCAAGAAGTGGCCAACTTCGGCTCGCCATCCACAGCCGTGGTGTAAAAGCCCGGCCAATAAAGCCGGATAAGAGCTCCAATCAAGCTCGAAGGCTGGCGGCTCCCTTCAGCATATGTCCAATTGATGCATAATAATCAAACATTAGTACATATGCCAAAAATGAAACTACATATTTAAAATTACAAAATTAGTAAACTTACTCCTTCTTATTTGGATAAATAAGAGTCTTCTCCTCCTCCGTGGCAGGCTCCTTATCCGCACCGGGGACTCCCGCTTCCCCACGAACTCTTAGCTTCTTCGGTGCCCCTACTCCTCCCTCTACCTCCCCCTCCATCTCCACCTCCACCTCCTCGTCCTCGTCCTCCTCCTCCTCCGGTCTGTACTCCTCCTCCTCCTCCCGTCTGGACTCCGTCTCCCCCTCCTCCCTATACTCTATCTGCAGCTGGGAAGCCACGTCACCAGACGCGGAGGGTGGAGGCTCCAAGTCTACACCTCCCCCGCCACCTCCACCTCGTCCTCGTCCTCGTCCTCCACCTCCACCTCCACCTCGTGCCCGGCGCCCTCGTCCTCCAACCGCATCGTCGTCCACGGGGTAACGCCGATTGCGAATCAAGGATCTACCACTCCGTGTAATCTTCTTGAGCAAGGACAACGACAATTCCTTGCCTTGGCTCATATTGTCCAATCACCTGCATCGAGAAATAGAAAACAATTAAATCACATATACATAGTAAAAATATAGGCACTTAGCATAAAATGGTGAAATGTAGGCACTTAGCATAAAATGGTGAAACTTGGCATAAAATGTAGAGCATCACTAGGCATGTTCAAAAGAAAAAATACTAAGTATAAAATGGTGAAACTTGCATAAAAATACTAAGATAAAATACTAAGTATAAAGACATCACCTAGAATCATCACTCTCATAATTAGGTGTGTTCTCGTTCTCACTATCCGTATCACTATCACGTGAGTAGTAAATTAGAGGATCTTCGAACGGTGGTGGCTCATCATCGTCTTCATTGTCTGTATGTAGCTTGGTGAGCATGTCTATGTCCTTTAGATCCACCACTGACTCACCACGAGTTTCTGCATTGTTCTCAAGGTCCTCAAAACCACCCATTTGTAAGTCAAAGTCCCCGAAGTCCTCTTGCTCTTGATAGAAAATTCCCTGGTACATTTTCGGGTCAATGTTGTTATAATCGTCGTCGGACGGCATGGGTAGTTTACCATGTGGCGATACCCTGAACGCGACCTCCCAACCCTTGAGTGCCTCTTTCTGGCATGGGTAAGGCAAATAATAAACTTGCTTAGCTTGGTGAGCCACAATAAAGACATCGGCTCCGCTATAGGTGGTTGAAGGCCTAACTTCAACTAACCCAATGGAAGGGGTACTTTTGTATCCATGGACGGGGTCGAACCAGTGGCATTTGAACACAACGAGCTTGAGTTCTACGTTGGTGCGATTGAACGTCAGCTCGTATACCTTCTCTAACCTTCCGTAGTAGTCTACGGAATCGGCGCCTCGGGTGAAAACCCCGGTATTTACCGTTTTTGCATTCGGCCGACTCTTCTGGTGATCCTCAGTATGGAAGCGATACCCATTCACATCATACTTCTCATATTTCATGACGCTACGGGTAAAACCTTGGGAAACACATCTCAACTCATCCGTCATCTGAACGTTGGGATTAGCTCCCTACAAATACGATACAAATTGTTTTGTGCATTAGATAGGTGTAACGAAAGGGACAAGTCACAGATTGCAAGGTAATAGGGAGAGGTTAGAAATTACTTTTTCCATGAACCAAGACACAAATTTTTTCTGTCCGGGAGCACCCTCTTTCAGAAGAGTGTCCAGCTCTCCGATAGATGGTTCCTCCGCTCCAGACCACATTTCATCCGTGAATTCTCTAAAAGAAGAGAATACGTATTAGATCGAAACAGGGTTACTAGTTGGAAAGTAATTTGTACCACCATTTTACCTGATATAATCGACCACTTCCTTCATGTTCGTAAGCACATAGAGCATTATGCAATCTTGCTCTTCCTTGGTCAAGGTATATTTTTCTCGGCCACCTGACTTGCCACCGGGACATTGGAAGAGGAGGAGCTGGGGGTCATGCTTGGGCTCGTCGATATTGTACCGAGATGCCTGGTTATGCATAGTGGGAACTTCAGCAGGATAGTACGTTGTCGCGGCGTCTGCCATCTCCTCAAGACATACTCCCTCAGCTATGCATGCTTCAATCTTAGCTTTATTTCCAGTTTTGTTTCTAATGTACTTGAACTCTCTCTCAATACAAAACTGCCAACGAAACTGCACCGGTCCACCCAAAAGTGCCTCGTTCGCGAGATGCACAACGAGATGTGCCATCGGAGTAAAGAAGCCTGGCGGAAATATCATCTCTAAGTTGCATAGCAACTCCGGCACTAGATCATGCAGCTTCTGAATAATCACAGGACATATCTGCTTAGCACAAAGCGTGCAGAAGAAATGGCTCAACTCCGCGAGCACTCGCCAGACACGCTCGGGTAGATACCCTCGAACCATCACCGGCATCAGCCGCTCAAGCCATATATGATAGTCGTGACTCTTGAGCCCGTTGACTTTTCCCGTTAAAAGATTGACCCCCTTGCTTATATTCGAACAATAACCATCAGGAAACATGACAATGAATTTGAGCCACTTGAATACCTCCTTCTTTTGAATACTGTCAAGGCAGTAGTCGGCGAGCGGTTTAAACCAATTTTTTCGCCGGCGGTCAGGAGCCTGCATATGTAATCTCTTTCTATCACAGAGTTTCTGGACATCGACTCTAGCCTTCACATTAGTAAGACAGAGGATGCAAGCGTTATCCGGAATGATTGGGCGTAAAGCGTCTGTAGGTGGCTTTTCAAGTCCGCCGTCAAATCCCAGGGCTCAACCCTGGACAGGCGGTGGAAACTACCAAGCTGGAGTACGGTAGGGGCAGAGAGGAGCCGAAGATTATAGGGGGCTGCTTTTGCAGCACTGAACATGGTTCCGGTCAAGATATTTGGTTTGTTTTACAAAGAAAGGTGAAAGGCGTCCTTCGACTTCTCAGGAATGTTCAGGATTGTGTGAAAGAGTGACTCTCCGACATTCTTTTCGGTGTGCATCACATCGATGTTATGGGGAAGTTCGAGATCCTTGTAATAATCAAGCTGCGTCAAGCCTGCCACGTGAGTCCAGTTGTGTGTTTTACCATATCCGACGTATCGTGGGCCATTTCCCCCAGCGGGAACAAGAGCACGTAGCTCGGCATCAACAGCTGCACCATCGAATGTTGGTATCTTTTTTTCTACATGCTCAACTCTGCCCTTCTTGAAGTTCTTTTTGTCTTCTCTAAATCGATGCCTTCTTTTGAGGAACTGTCGATGCATGTCAAACGAGGAATACTTCTTACCCGCGCTTAACCAGAGGAACTCCAATCGGTTCCTGCACACTGGGCATGGCCACTTACCAGCGGTACACCATCCACAGAATAGAGCGTACCCTGGAAGGTCGTGCATGGAATACTGGAACCAAATTTTCATTAAGAAGTTTTTCTTTGATGCCCGGTCGTATGTGAACGTCCCGTGGTGCCAAGAGTGGTCCAAATCATCCACAAGCGGCTGCATGTAGACACTCAGATTCTTTCCCGGGTATTCTGGCCCTGGAATGATCAGCGACAGAAATATGGTATTCCTTTGCATTAAGACCCCAGGAGGGAGATTGAGCGGAATAACAAACACGGGCCAGCAGCCGTATGAGGCAGTCGACATACCATATGGATTGAATCCATCTGTTGCTATCGCAATCCTGACATTTCGAGCCTCTTTTGCCTCATCGGGGTATTTTGCATCGAAATTCTTCCATGCCTGACCATCAGATGGATGTCCCATCTTTTCCCGTCCGTGCTCGTCTGTGTATCTCTTCCCCATCTTGTGCCAAGTCATCTGTTTGGCAGTCTCCTCGGACCAATACAGCCGCTGGATTCTTTTAATGAATGGGAGATACCGAAGAATCTTCATAGCGACTTTTGTCTGCTTCAACTGACCATCGGCTCCCTTTACCTCATGATACCTAGACGCCTTACAAATGCTACATTACTTGTCATCCGCAAACTGTTTCCAAAACAGAATGCAGCCTTTTGGACAAGAATCTATCTTTGTATAATCCATGTTGAGCCCTTTCAAGACTTTCTTCGCTTCGTGCATGCTTTTAGGCAGACAATGCCCCTCGGGCAACATGTTACCATAGGTTTTCAGATTAGCTTCAAATCCAGCACGGGTGGTGGAGTACCGGGCCTTGTCGGCTAGTGCTTGAGAGATGGCATCGAGTTGAGAAATCTTTGCACCCTCATATAGCGGCCTCTTAGCCGAGCCCATCATTTCAAAGAAGGCCTTCGCTGTTGGCTCGGGTTCATCCGGTTCCTCCGGTTCGGGCTGTTCCTCCACTTGAGGTGGCGAATCAGGCATGTCGGCATCACGGAAATCATCTAACAAGTTCCTAATCCCATCGTACTCAATGCCATTGATCCGCTGGCGCATCACCTCTCCTCTATCACGCTCGTACTGAGCAAAGTCGACAGTCGTCACGTAGTTCTGCATATATCCATGCAACCACAGGTGTTTAGTCATTTCAACCTTTCCATGACGATGCCGCCTCCGACAATTAGAGCAAGCGCATAATGGGCGAACCGCTGACTTTGAACCACGCGCTAACTCTTTCACTAACATGTTGGTCTTCCATTCCCACTCATCTGTTCTTTCAGTCACAGAAATACGGCCGCTGTACATCCACTCATTACCAGACATCCTCTGCTTTATTGGGAGACAAACAACAACGCATTTCTTAAAATGCAGCAAGTTATAATACTTTTTTACAATGTCATCGGATTAATTACGACAAAATTTTATATTTTACAGCATGCAACGGTTCACCTACATGTCTAATAGGTAGGGGCCTAATCCCACCCGGGTATGTGTAGATCGGTCCGTGTCCCATATTCTACCCCGACCCGAGACGGAATTTCGGCAGCACCTCCCCGCTGTTCTTCAGAATACACGTCTCGAACTTTTCAAGCCGAGAGGGTGTGCATCCGAAGAACAACGGGGGGTGCTGCCGAAATCCGTCTCAGGAAGGAGCAGAACATGGGACACGAACCGAACTACACATACCCGAGCTGTCCAAAACGTGGACAATCCGGAAGAGCTACGGTTATAAATATGCAGAGACGGACAGTCCTGCATATTTATAAATTTGCAACCCTTCCGGACGGGAGACGCCTAGGGTTACGCGACTAAACATGAATGTAAATGTGACATCGGCTCGAAGGCCGGGGCAGAGCAAGGGGCAGAAGGGCAGAGGAGAAGAAAATTTAGCTCACCTCGAGCGTAGGTGCGAAGCTGCAGGTCGTCGGAGCTGCAAGGAAGGAGAAAGTCGATGACGCGCCGCCTTGGACTCACGGAAGAAGCTCGATAAGACCACGGCTGGACCTACGCCATCTGAAACCACACAATGAACATCCATTAAAACATTGCAACATTTTTTACGAAATTACAGTAAAATTTTCAAATTGTAGCATTATGCGTGCGAGGGGCATCGCCACCGAAGCAATCGGCGCGCGAGGGGCATCGCCACCGACGCCGATGCAACCGGCGTGCGGGGGCATCGCTATCGACGCTGACATAACCGGCGTGCGGGGGCATCGCCACCGACGCTGACGCAACCGGCGTGCGGGGGCATCGCTATCGACGCCGACATAACCGGCGTGCGGGGGCATCGCCATCGACGCCGACGCAACCGGCGTGCCCGGGCATCGCCAACGACGCAATCGGCGCGCGAGGGGCATCTAACAGCTAAGGACGTGTTTGTTTCAAGTTTCTGTAACGGCACCCGATAACGGCCGTCAAAGAACAAGTAACATAAACGGTTCCTTAACCGATCTTAAAATTGTTCTAATGCATATCCTCGTGAGCAGCTGCTGCCCCATGAACCAGTGGTTCTAAAGCTCGATGGCCGCAAGAAATTTTAACGCTCTTTATGCTATCAATCTGAAACCAAAAATATTTTCTCCCTGGATTGGAGTGGGATAGGATGGATACTCCAGTTCGTCCATTCCGTCCCGAATTTGTTTGGTTGGTGGCGTACTAGTAGCAGCAGTTCATTTTCCAATTGAAGTTGGGGGCTCGGCTGAACACCCATACCCCAACCTTATGTCTGCCCCTGTTGGTGCTCCACAGGCTTCGAGTAGTTCTTAGTGGGAGTGCTAGTTGCAGATTTCAGTGCAGAAAAAAGTGCTAGTGCAGATTGTGATGTGGATCGCTTACTCGCTAGCCCGGAGGCACGGCCTCACCTGCACGGGGCATCAGCTGGCTGAGCACACGGTTTTATTTGTAGATTAATGCATATTTCGTCTGCACTATTGCAGCTTAAGCGCAATTGATTTATTATTATATATTGATTTTGTCACTAGTCTAATAAACAATCTGCAGGTTACATTCCCTAAAAAGGACAGGCTGCAGCATGTTGCAACATTTGGTATTTTTTATTTATTTTAGGGTAAGAAGAGTTAAAAAAGTGACAGTGTGCCATCAGTCCAAATTCTCCGCACCAATAGATAGACATCCAATTACTAAAAATATGTATTTTTTAAGTTAGATTATAAACCCCACATGCACAGCAGAAACATCTTGATAACTCTCATTTAGTGTCAGTTTGAACATTCCAAACATTGAGCGTTAGTTTGTACTGAATCTAAATGATAAAAAGATGAATGAACATGTATCACTCCTTAGCAGTACCGGATACAAGACATCCAACATGGACAAAAATAGCTGTATATAGGAAATTTGGAGAAACATATATAGGACGATAAAAGCTAAATATAAAAGCAAGCAAACAACATAAACTAAATAGTTTGGTTTCACTTTTTAATTTTTAATTTTCTTGTCTATCAATGTTATCCTAGTCCTAAACTCATTGCCTCCATCTATCTAATCGTTTTGTATTGTCCATGTTACACTATCTTAGCAAAAAAGGACCGGTAGGTTGACATGGATACGTGCCCTCGATATAGGAACAAAGGAGATTTTTGCTAATGGATTGAATGGGTGCCGGCGAGCTCACGGATGGCGAGAAAATTTCCGCATCAATCTCCCTGCCCGAAATCTTGTGCAGGTGGTCCAGGACCTCACCTCGGGTTGGAGCTCGCTGTGGTGGCCGGGGGAGGCAGCTGGGAGGAGGAGCAGCACGGCGGCGGCGACCTGCGGCGGAGGCGGGGCAGGGAGACGGCCTCCTGCGGCGGAGACCTGCGGCGGAGGCGGGGCAGGGAGACGGCCTCCTGCGGCGGCGCCCTGCGGCGGAGGCGGGGCAGGGAGACACGGCCTCCTGCGGGGAATATGGAGGCACGCGGGGAGACGGCGGCGACGGCGGGGAGGACGGTGGGGAGACGGCGGCGACGGCGGGGAGTGAGATGCGTGGGTTGGGCGCGCGCGGGGGGAAACCTGGACAGGGACGACCGCGCCGTCCCGGCTCGATTTGTTTCTGCGGATAAGACTACGCCGACGGCATTGCCGTCGGCACACTCGTGGCTCTATTTTTTTTTACATACGTCGACGGCATTGCCGTCGGCACACTTTTTTTTTCAAAATGAGTATTCATTATTCATTCACGTGTTCAATTATTCATTCACGTGTTCAATTATTCATTGTTTTTTTTATTATTCATTCACGTGTTCAATTATTTTATACAACAATGAAAGGACAAAGTGAGTATATAGATATGAACATATTTGTGTTGATTTTCCTCTCAATATTTAGTTTTGGCATATTAACTTACTAGCACCAATTCATATATAGAGTTGATTTTCCTCTCAATATTTGTGTTGATTTTCCTATCAATATTTTATAGTTAGACTCTCTCTAAGAGTAGTTTTTTAATAGATGCCAGTTGCTAGGCTTACGACTTATGTGTACATAATTGAGAAATTGTACGAATAGCTCTGTCTA
The DNA here is from genome assembly GCA_028641055.1 of Alopecurus myosuroides. Classification (NCBI taxonomy): domain Eukaryota; kingdom Viridiplantae; phylum Streptophyta; class Magnoliopsida; order Poales; family Poaceae; genus Alopecurus; species Alopecurus myosuroides. The sequence continues at coordinate 259,771,866 of CM054060.1, forward strand.
ATGGACTTAAACATGGAGGAAACAAAGTTAGCCTGTCCTTATCAGACTCATGCTTATTATTAAACAAAAGATACTATTCTAAAATAATTGAACACTATTTATGCTTGTGTTGGGGTCCAAAAGATCCGGAGCCCCCCTCCAGTGAAACCCTAGACCCGCTGGAGAAATACCGGACTTATACGGAAACACGCGGTAACGGCGTCGAAAGGGGGTAGCATTGTGGAACTAGGTGCTTGGTTGTGTTAGGGTAGGCCATAGGAACATAAAACAACAAGGTAGAACCCATCTCTTCGGAAGATTCACGACGTTTCGTCCGATACGGGGGTTTCACCCTATAAGCGCGTGTAAACTCACGAGAGAGAAGTGGATGCCGGTGAAGCGGCCCACACCCCGGAGTGAAATCTTTGTCATCAAAAGCACACAACACACCTATAATAACATGCTATGGCACAAACTTGCTTGTGTTGGGGTCCAGAAGACCCGGAGCCCCCCCCCTCCGGTGAAACCCTAGACCCGCTGGAGAAATACCGGACTTATACGGAAACACGCGGTAACGGCGTCGAAAGGGGGTAGCATTGTGGAACTAGGTGCTTGGTTGTGTTAGGGTAGGCCATAGGAACATAAAAAAACAAGGTAGAACCCACCTCTTCGGAAGATTCACGACGTTTCGTCCGATACGGGGGTTTCACCCTATAAGCGCGTGTAAACTCACGAGAGAGAAGTGGATGCCGGTGAAGCGGCCCACACCCCGGAGTGAAATCTTTGCCATCAAAAGCACACAACACACCTATAATAACATGCTATGGCACAAACTTGCTTGTGTTGGGGTCCAGAAGACCCGGATCCCCCCCCCTCCGGTGAAACCCTAGACCCGCTGGAGAAATACCGGACTTATACGGAAACACGCGATAACGGCGTCGAAAGGGGGTAGCATTGTGGAACTAGGTGCTTGGTTGTGTTAGGGTAGGCCATAGGAACATAAAACAACAAGGTAGAACCCACCTCTTCGGAAGATTCACGACGTTTCGTCCGATACGGGGGTTTCACCCTATAAGCGCGTGTAAACTCACGAGAGAGAAGTGGATGCCGGTGAAGCGGCCCACACCCCGGAGTGAAATCTTTGCCATCAAAAGAACACAACACACCTATAATAACATGTTATGGCACAAACTTGCTTGTGTTGGGGTCCAGAAGACCCGGAGCCCCCCCTCTGGTGAAACCCTAGACCCGCTGGAGAAATACCGGACTTATACGGAAACACGCGGTAACGGCGTCGAAAGGGGGTAGCATTGTGGAACTAGGTGCTTGGTTGTGTTAGGGTAGGCCATAGGAACATAAAACAACAAGGTAGAACCCACCTCTTCGGAAGATTCACGACGTTTCGTCCGATACGGGGGTTTCACCCTATAAGCGCGTGTAAACTCACGAGAGAGAAGTGGATGCCGGTGAAGCGGCCCACACCCCGGAGTGAAATCTTTGCCATCAAAAGCACACAACACACCTATAATAACATGCTATGGCACAAACTTGCTTGTGTTGGGGTCCAGAAGACCCGGAGCCCCCCCTCCGGTGAAACCCTAGACCCGCTGGAGAAATACCGGACTTATACGGAAACACGCGGTAACGGCGTCGAAAGGGGGTAGCATTGTGGAACTAGGTGCTTGGTTGTGTTAGGGTAGGCCATAGGAACATAAAACAACAAGGTAGAACCCACCTCTTCGGAAGATTCACGACGTTTCGTCCGATACGGGGGTTTCACCCTATAAGCGCGTGTAAACTCACGAGAGAGAAGTGGATGCCGGTGAAGCGGCCCACACCCCGGAGTGAAATCTTTGCCATCAAAAGCACACAACACACCTATAATAACATGCTATGGCACAAACTTGCTTGTGTTGGGGTCCAGAAGACCCGGAGCCCCCCTCCGGTGAAACCCTAGACCCGCTGGAGAAATACCGGACTTATACGGAAACACGCGGTAACGGCGTCGAAAGGGGGTAGCATTGTGGAACTAGGTGCTTGGTTGTGTTAGGGTAGGCCATAGGAACATAAAACAACAAGGTAGAACCCACCTCTTCGGAAGATTCACGACGTTTCGTCCGATACAGGGGTTTCACCCTATAAGCGCGTGTAAACTCACGAGAGAGAAGTGGATGCCGGTGAAGCGGCCCACACCCCGGAGTGAAATATTTGCCATCAAAAGCACACAACACACCTATAATAACATTATATGGCACAAACTTGCTTGTGTTGGGGTCCAGAAGACCCGGAGCCCCCCCTCCGGTGAAACCCTAGACCCGCTGGAGAAATACCGGACTTATACGGAAACACGCGGTAACGGCGTCGAAAGGGGGAAGCATTGTGGAACTAGGTGATTGGTTGTGTTATGGTAGGCCATAGGAACATAAAACAACAAGGTAGAACCCACCTCTTCGGAAGATTCACGACGTTTCGTCCGATACGGGGGTTTCACCCTATAAGCGCGTGTAAACTCACGAGAGAGAAGTGGATGCCGGTGAAGCGGCCCACACCCCGGAGTGAAATATTTGCCATCAAAAGCACACAACACACCTATAATAACATGCTATGGCACAAACTTGCTTGTGTTGGGGTCCAGAAGACCCGGAGCCCCCCCTCCGGTGAAACCCTAGACCCGCTGGAGAAATACCGGACTTATACGGAAACACGCGGTAACGCCGTCGAAAGGGGGTAGCATTGTGGAACTAGGTGCTTGGTTGTGTTAGGGTAGGCCATAGGAACATAAAACAACAAGGTAGAACCCACCTCTTCGGAAGATTCACGATGTTTCGTCCGATACGGGGGTTTCACCCTATAAGCGCGTGTAAACTCACGAGAGAGAAGTGGATGCCGGTGAAGCGGCCCACACCCCGGAGTGAAATCTTTGCCATCAAAAGCACACAACACACCTATAATAACATGCTATGGCAAAAACTTGCTTGTTTTGGGGTCCAGAAGACCCGGAGCCCCCCCTCCGGTGAAACCCTAGACCCGCTGGAGAAATACCGGACTTATACGGAAACACGCGGTAACGGTGTCGAAAGGGGGTAGCATTGTGGAACTAGGTGCTTGGTTGTGTTAGGGTAGGCCATAGGAACATAAAACAACAAGGTAGAACCCACCTCTTCGGAAGATCCACGACGTTTCGTCCGATACGGGGGTTTCACCCTATAAGCGCGTGTAAACTCACGAGAGAGAAGTGGATGCCGGTGAAGCGGCCCACACCCCGGAGTGAAATCTTTGCAATAAAAAGCACACAAAACACCTATAATAACATGCTATGGCACAAACTTGCTTGTGTTGGGGTCCAGAAGACCCGGAGCCCCCCCTCCGGTGAAACCCTAGACCCGCTGGAGAAATACCGGACTTATACGGAAACATGCGGTAACGGCGTCGAAAGGGGGTAGCATTGTGGAACTAGGTGCTTGGTTGTGTTAGGGTAGTCCATAGGAACATAAAACAACAAGGTAGAACCCACCTCTTCGGAAGATTCACGACGTTTCGTCCGATACGGCGGTTTCACCCTATAAGCGCATGTAAACTCACGAGAGAGAAGTGGATGCCGGTGAAGCGGCCCACACCCCGGAGTGAAATCTTTGCCATCAAAAGCACACAACACACCTATAATAACATGCTATGTCACAAACTTGCTTGTGTTGGGGTCCAGAAGACCCGGAGCCCCCCTCCGGTGAAACCCTAGACCCGCTGGAGAAATACCGGACTTATACGGAAACACGCGGTAACGGCGTCGAAAGGGGGTAGCATTGTGGAACTAGGTGCTTGGTTGTGTTAGGGTAGGCCATAGGAACATAAAAAAATAAGGTAGAACCCACCTCTTCGGAAGATTCACGACGTTTCGTCCGATACGGGGGTTTCACCCTATAAGCGCGTGTAAACTCACGAGAGAGAAGTGGATGCCGGTGAAGCGGCCCACACCCCGGAGTGAAATCTTTGCCATCAAAAGCACACAACACACCTATAATAACATGCTATGGCACAAACTTGCTTGTGTTGGGGTCCAGAAGACCCGGAGCCCCCCCTCCGGTGAAACCCTAGACCCGCTGGAGAAATACCGGACTTATACGGAAACATGCGGTAACGGCGTCGAAAGGGGGTAGCATTGTGGAACTAGGTGCTTGGTTGTGTTAGGGTAGTCCATAGGAACATAAAACAACAAGGTAGAACCCACCTCTTCGGAAGATTCACGACGTTTCGTCCGATACGGCGGTTTCACCCTATAAGCGCGTGTAAACTCACGAGAGAGAAGTGGATGCCGGTGAAGCGGCCCACACCCCGGAGTGAAATCTTTGCCATCAAAAGCACACAACACACCTATAATAACATGCTATGGCACAAACTTGCTTGTGTTGGGGTCCAGAAGACCCGGAGCCCCCCTCCGGTGAAACCCTAGACCCGCTGGAGAAATACCGGACTTATACGGAAACACGCGGTAACGGCGTCGAAAGGGGGTAGCATTGTGGAACTAGGTGCTTGGTTGTGTTAGGGTAGGCCATAGGAACATAAAAAAATAAGGTAGAACCCACCTCTTCGGAAGATTCACGACGTTTCGTCCGATACGCGGGTTTCACCCTATAAGCGCGTGTAAACTCACGAGAGAGAAGTGGATGCCGGTGAAGCGGCCCACACCCCGGAGTGAAATCTTTGCCATCAAAAGCACACAACACACCTATAATAACATGCTATGGCACAAACTTGCTTGTGTTGGGGTCCAGAAGACCCGGAGCCCCCCCTCCGGTGAAACCCTAGACCCGCTGGAGAAATACCGGACTTATACGGAAACACGCGGTAACGGCGTCGAAAGTGGGTAGCATTGTGGAACTAGGTGCTTGGTTGTGTTAGGGTAGGCCATAGGAACATAAAACAACAAGGTAGAACCCACCTCTTCGGAAGATTCACGAGGTTTCGTCCGATACGGGGGTTTCACCCTATAAGCGCGTGTAAACTCACGAGAGAGAAGTGGATGCCGGTGAAGCGGCCCACACCCCGGAGTGAAATCTTTGCATCAAAAGCACACAACACACCTATAATAACATGCTATGGCACAAACTTGCTTGTGTTGGGGTCCAGAAGACCCGGAGCCCCCCCTCCAGTGAAACCCTAGACCCGCTGGAGAAATACCGGACTTATACGGAAACACGCGGTAAAGGCGTCGAAAGGGGGTAGAATTGTGGAACTAGGTGCTTGGTTGTGTTAGGGTAGGCCATAGGAACATAAAACAACAAGGTAGAACCCACCTCTTCGGAAGATTCACGACGTTTCGTCCGATACGGGGGTTTCACCCTATAAGCGCGTGTAAACTCACGAGAGAGAAGTGGATGCCGGTGAAGCGGCCCACACCCCGGAGTGAAATATTTGCCATCAAAAGCACACAACACACCTATAATAACATGCTATTGCACAAACTTGCTTGTGTTGGGGTCCAGAAGACCCGGAGCCCCCCCTCCGGTGAAACCCTAGACCCGCTGGAGAAATACCGGACTTATACGGAAACACGCGGTAACGGCGTCGAAATGGGGTAGCATTGTGGAACTAGGTGCTTGGTTGTGTCAGGGTAGGCCATAGGAACATAAAACAACAAGTTAGAACCCACCTCTTCGTAAGATTCACGACGTTTCGTCCGATATGGGGGTTTCACCCTATAAGCACGTGTAAACTCACGAGAGAGAAGTGGATGCCGGTGAAGCGGCCCACACCCCGGAGTGAAATCTTTGCCATCAAAAGCACACAACACACCTATAATAACATGCTATGGCACAAACTTGCTTGTGTTGGGGTCCAGAAGACCCGGAGCCCCCCCCCCTCCGGTGAAACCCTAGACCCGCTGGAGAAATACCGGACTTATACGGAAACACGCGGTAACGGCGTCGAAAGGGGGTAGCATTGTGGAACTAGGTGCTTGGTTGTGTTAGGGTAGGCCATAGGAACATAAAACAACAAGGTAGAACCCACCTCTTCGGAAGATTCACGACGTTTCGTCCGATACGGCGGTTTCACCCTATAAGCGCGTGTAAACTCACGAGAGAGAAGTGGATGCCGGTGAAGCGGCCCACACCCCGGAGTGAAATCTTTGCCATCAAAAGCACACAACACACCTATAATAACATGCTATGTCACAAACTTGCTTGTGTTGGGGTCCAGAAGACCCGGAGCCCCCCTCCGGTGAAACCCTAGACCCGCTGGAGCAATACCGGACATACGGAAACACGCGGTAACGGCGTCGAAAGGGGGTAGCATTGTGGAACTAGGTGCTTGGTTGTGTTAGGGTAGGCCATAGGAACATAAAACAACAAGGTAGAACCCACCTCTTCGGAAGATTCACGACGTTTCGTCCGATACGGCGGTTTCACCCTATAAGCGCGTGTAAACTCACGAGAGAGAAGTGGATGCCGGTGAAGCGGCCCACACCCCGGAGTGAAATATTTGCCATCAAAAGCACACAACACACCTATAATAACATGCTATGGCAAAAACTTGCTTGTTTTGGGGTCCAGAAGACCCGGAGCCCCCCCTCCGGTGAAACCCTAGACCCGCTGGAGAAATACCGGACTTATACGGAAACACGCGGTAACGGTGTCGAAAGGGGGTAGCATTGTGGAACTAGGTGCTTGGTTGTGTTAGGGTAGGCCATAGGAACATAAAACAACAAGGTAGAACCCACCTCCTCGGAAGATCCACGACGTTTCGTCCGATACGGGGGTTTCACCCTATAAGCGCGTGTAAACTCACGAGAGAGAAGTGGATGCCGGTGAAGCGGCCCACACCCCGGAGTGAAATATTTGCCATAAAAAGCACACAACACACCTATAATAACATGCTATGGCACAAACTTGCTTGTGTTGGGGTCCAGAAGACCCGGAGCCCCCCCTCCGGTGAAACCCTAGACCCGCTGGAGAAATACCGGACTTATACGGAAACATGCGGTAACGGCGTCGAAAGGGGGTAGCATTGTGGAACTAGGTGCTTGGTTGTGTTAGGGTAGTCCATAGGAACATAAAACAACAAGGTAGAACCCACCTCTTCGGAAGATTCACGACGTTTCGTCCGATACGGCGGTTTCACCCTATAAGCGCGTGTAAACTCACGAGAGAGAAGTGGATGCCGGTGAAGCGGCCCACACCCCGGAGTGAAATCTTTGCCATCAAAAGCACACAACACACCTATAATAACATTCTATGTCACAAACTTGCTTGTGTTGGGGTCCAGAAGACCCGGAGCCCCCCTCCGGTGAAACCCTAGACCCGCTGGAGAAATACCGGACTTATACGGAAACACGCGGTAACGGCGTCGAAAGGGGCTAGCATTGTGGAACTAGGTGCTTGGTTGTGTTAGGGTAGGCCATAGGAACATAAAAAAATAAGGTAGAACCCACCTCTTCGGAAGATTCACGACGTTTCGTCCGATACGCGGGTTTCACCCTATAAGCGCGTGTAAACTCACGAGAGAGAAGTGGATGCCGGTGAAGCGGCCCACACCCCGGAGTGAAATCTTTGCCATCAAAAGCACACAACACACCTATAATAGCATGCTATGGCACAAACTTGCTTGTGTTGGGGTCCAGAAGACCCGGAGCCCCCCCTCCGGTGAAACCCTAGACCCGCTGGAGAAATACCGGACTTATACGGAAACACGCGGTAACGGCGTCGAAAGTGGGTAGCATTGTGGAACTAGGTGCTTGGTTGTGTTAGGGTAGGCCATAGGAACATAAAACAACAAGGTAGAACCCACCTCTTCGGAAGATTCACGAGGTTTCGTCCGATACGGGGGTTTCACCCTATAAGCGCGTGTAAACTCACGAGAGAGAAGTGGATGCCGGTGAAGCGGCCCACACCCCGGAGTGAAATCTTTGCCATCAAAAGCACACAACACACCTATAATAACATGCTATGGCACAAACTTGCTTGTGTTGGGGTCCAGAAGACCCGGAGCCCCCCTCCGGTGAAACCCTAGACCCGCTGGAGAAATACCGGACTTATACGAAAACACGCGATAACGGCGTCGAAAGGGGGTAGCATTGTGGAACTAGGTGCTTGGTTGTGTTAGGGTAGGCCATAGGAACATAAAACAACAAGGTAGAACCCACCTCTTCGGAAGATTCACGATGTTTCGTCCGATACGGGGGTTTCACCCTATAAGCGCGTGTAAACTCACGAGAGAGAAGTGGATGCCGGTGAAGCGGCCCACACCCCGGAGTGAAATCTTTGCCATCAAAAGCACACAACACACCTATAATAACATGCTATGGCACAAACTTGCTTGTGTTGGGGTCCAGAAGACCCGTAGCCCCCCCCTCCGGTCAAACCCTAGACCCGCTGGAGAAATACCGGACTTATACGGAAACACGCGGTAACGGCGTCGAAATGGGGTAGCATTGTGGAACTAGGTGCTTGGTTGTGTCAGGGTAGGCCATAGGAACATAAAACAACAAGTTAGAACCCACCTCTTCGGAAGATTCACGACGTTTCGTCCGATACGGGGGTTTCACCCTATAAGCACGTGTAAACTCACGAGAGAGAAGTGGATGCCGGTGAAGCGGCCCACACCCCGGAGTGAAATCTTTGCCATCAAAAGCACACAACACACCTATAATAACATGCTATGGCACAAACTTGCTTGTGTTGGGGTCCAGAAGACCCGGAGCCCCCCCCCCCTCCGGTGAAACCCTAGACCCGCTGGAGAAATACCGGACTTATACGGAAACACGCGGTAACGGCGTCGAAAGGGGGTAGCATTGTGGAACTAGGTGCTTGGTTGTGTTAGGGTAGGCCATAGGAACATAAAACAACAAGGTAGAACCCACTTCTTCGGAAGATTCACGACGTTTCGTCCGATACGGCGGTTTCACCCTATAAGCGCGTGTAAACTCACGAGAGAGAAGTGGATGCCGGTGAAGCGGCCCACACCCCGGAGTGAAATCTTTGCCATCAAAAGCACACAACACACCTATAATAACTAGCACAGTGCCCGTGCTTTGCCACGGAGCAAGATGTCGTTTGACATGAACCAACCCATACTGTAACTAAGTGAATCAAACATCAAACAAACGATTAAGACACTACATACTTTTGTAAGGATGTTAACTTGCTGAGTGAATTCATTTGTTTTGTTGAAACAATTGGTGACCGTAAGAGATGTAAATGATAAGGGCATATCTGCAAATGTGTAGCAAAAATGTAGGTGTCTTTTTGTAAAATTTCCATAGATTGCCTCTTATCCGTTAGATATAAATCGAACGATCGTGATTGAAAGTTGGCAGGCACACCATCATCACCAACTGTGGTTTTTATAGGAGTAGAGACATGCTATGTCACAAACTTGCTTGTGTTGGGGTCCAGAAGACCCGGAGCCCCCCTCCGGTGAAACCCTAGACCCGCTGGAGCAATACCGGACATACGGAAACACGCGGTAACGGCGTCGAAAGTGGGTAGCATTGTGGAACTAGGTGCTTTGTTGTGTTAGGGTAGGCCATAGGAACATAAAACAACAAGGTATAACCCACCTCTTCGGAAGATTCACGACGTTTCGTCCGATACGGGGGTTTCACCCTATAAGCGCGTGTAAACTCACGAGAGAGAAGTGGATGCCGGTGAAGCGGCCCACACCCCGGAGTGAAATCTTTGCCATGAAAAGCACACAACACACCTATAATAACATGCTATGGCACAAACTTGCTTGTGTTGGGGTCCAGAAGACCCGGAGCCCCCCCTCCGGTGAAACCCTAGACCCGCTGGAGAAATACCGGACTTATACGGAAACACGCGGTAACGGCGTCGAAAGGGGGTAGCATTGTGGAACTAGGTGCTTGGTTGTGTTAGGGTAGGCCATAGGAACATAAAAAAACAAGGTAGAACCCACCTCTTCGGAAGATTCACGACGTTTCGTCCGATACGGGGGTTTCACCCTATAAGCGCGTGTAAACTCACGAGAGAGAAGTGGATGCCGGTGAAGCGGCCCACACCCCGGAGTGAAATCTTTGCCATCAAAAGCACACAACACACCTATAATAACATTCTATGGCACAAACTTGCTTGTGTTGGGGTCCAGAAGACCCGGAGCCCCCCCTCCGGTGAAACCCTAGACCCGCTGGAGAAATACCGGACTTATACGGAAACACGCGGTAACGGCGTCGAAAGGGGGTAGCATTGTGGAACTAGGTGCTTGGTTGTGTTAGGGTAGGCCATAGGAACATAAAACAACAAGGTAGAACCCACCTCTTCGGAAGATTCACGACGTTTCGTCCGATACGGGGGTTTCACCCTATAAGCGCGTGTAAACTCACGAGAGAGAAGTGGATGCCGGTGAAGCGGCCCACACCCCGGAGTGAAATCTTTGCCATCAAAAGCACACAACACACCTATAATAACATGCTATGGCACAAACTTGCTTGTGTTGGGGTCCAGAAGACCCGGAGCCCCCCCTCCGGTGAAACCCTAGACCCGCTGGAGAAATACCGGACTTATACGGAAACACGCGGTAACGGCGTCGAAAGGGGGTAGCATTGTGGAACTAGGTTCTTGGTTGTGTTAGGGTAGGCCATAGGAAAATAAAACAACAAGGTAGAACCCACCTCTTCGGAAGATTCACGACGTTTCGTCCGATACGGGGGTTTCACCCTATAAGCGCGTGTAAACTCACGAGAGAGAAGTGGATGCCGGTGAAGCGGTCCACACCCCGGAGTGAAATCTTTGCCATCAAAAGCACAAAACACACCTATAATAACATGCTATGGCACAAACTTGCTTGTGTTGGGGTCCAGAAGACCCGGAGCCCCCCCTCCGGTGAAACCCTAGACCCGCTGGAGAAATACCGGACTTATACGGAAACACGCGGTAACGGCGTCGAAAGGGGGTAGCATTGTGGAACTAGGTGCTTGGTTGTGTTAGGGTAGGCCATAGGAACATAAAACAACAAGGTAGAACCCACCTCTTCGGAAGATTCACGACGTTTCGTCCGATACGGGGGTTTCACCCTATAAGCGCGTGTAAACTTATGAGAGAGAAGTGGATGCCGGTGAAGCGGCCCACACCCCGGAGTGAAATCTTTGCCATAAAAAGCACACAACACACCTATAATAACATGATATGGCACAAACTTGCTTGTGTTGGGGTCCATAAGACCCGGAGCCCCCCCTCCGGTGAAACCCTAGACCCGCTGGAGAAATACCGGACTTATACGGAAACACGCGGTAACGGCGTCGAAAGGGGGTAGCATTGTGGAACTAGGTGCTTGGTTGTGTTAGGGTAGGCCATAGGAACATAAAACACAATTAAAATATACTTAGTGTGTGAAAACCCACTCGATAGTGGTGTCGGTGTAGTATGAATAAATGAAATCGACTTAGATCTCTCGATACATGGTAACGGTTGTGAATTTCTATATTTTAAACATAAAATATTAACATATTAATTTTATCAATTGATATTAACTAATAAATACACATGCATCCACAAAATAAGAAAAAGAAAAAATTCACATGTGCCGACGGCAAAGCCGTCGGCATAGTACTTGGTAGGCCCCAGCCAGCCGGCGCAGTAACTAGTGCCGACGGCGTTCCTGCTGCCGAGGGCAACCGTCGGCATCTTTAAGGCTGTGCCGACGGCTAGCATGTTGCCGAGGGCCACCGTCGGCCTCCTGGGCGTTGTGCCGACGGCCAACTCCGTGCCGACGGCCTCTGGCGCAGGCTGGGGCTCCGACCCACTGTGCCGACGGCACCCGACATTTGGCCGTCGGCACAGTATCCGGCCGTCGGCGTACCGAACGATTCCTGTAGTGCATTGGACGAAGAAGATTGAGCCGGTGTATACTTTGACTCAGTTTTGGGTCAAAGTTTCAGGTATTCCAGAGGATCATAATGGTGATTATTTGGCACTTTGGGCTGTTGGATATCTGATGGGGAAGACCTCGGAATTTAATATGGTTTATACTCGGGAGCATAAGATTCTCAGGATCAGAGTGGGATGTCTAGACTACACTAAAATTCCACCGACTTTCCCCCTTTTTATAAAAGATGGGATTTATGAGCTTGCTTTTGAGGTGGAGGGCGAGGAGATTATGTGTGATTCTGTTGTTGCTATGACGGATGCCCCTAGGAATAATAATGATGTGGATGATTTAGGGGATGATTTTAAGGAGGCTGAGGATAGAGAGGCAAGTAATAAAGGGACGCGGGTGGTTGACACTTCGGCTCCGACGCCATAGCAGGGTAATAAGTCTCTTGAGGGTGGACCTGAGCATATTCACCATACTTCAGGCTTTACGAGATGAGGGGTGGTTTTTTCACCTCTTGTGCATCAAGCTTTTGACGTCGTCCGAGGGGAGTTACGGTTATGCTTCGTTCAATATGATGTGTCGGACCCTGTTGTTGAGCAGGCTAGCATTGTTCCTGAGGACAGTCTGGTTAAGGGATACGAGGGTGATTTGAGGATGGATGCTTCTTATGGTGGTAGTGAGATACTGGATAGGGGTATGTGTTCTAGGCTGCATGTCGTGGGGAGCACTCCTGTGGAGACGGCGGAGCGCAGCTCTACGGAGCCTCTCTTGTTTCGGGTGGAGTCTGAGGTGAGGTCGACTGCACCACCTTCTCTGGTGTCGCTAGGCGAGTGGAAGGTGCTGGTTGCGGAGGCGATGGGGCCGACGAGGACGCCCCCCTCCTCTCTCCTGTTTCAGCTAGGGGATGGGAGGTCGTCAGGAGCTTCGGTGGAGGACCACGGTGGTGATGAGGTGGAGACGGTCCAGGCTGGAGGACGTGATCGCTCTGGTGTTTCATGTCATAGGCTACGCTTCCTCGACCATCTATGGATGACGTCATCGCATTCGGCGGTATTCAGGACCCTGAGTCGGCATGGTTGAGGATCAGCGCCAGGCTTTGGGATGATCCACATGCGGATGTGCCCGTTCCCGAGCGGGCTTCGATTTTGGCGGAGTCTCGCAACAGTCTCCTCTCAGGTACGAGCGTATCTCGGAAAATTTATTTTTCATCTATGTCGGACGAGCATATTGGCTACCGGGCTATAGATTAGGAGTTTCGCTTGGGGTCTCATCTAGTCAAATTGCAAATTCGGTTAATAGATTAAAGGAAGTAGAAGAGTCTCGTAATTTAATTTTTCTTAGTAATTCATTAAGTTCTGGTAACATTGATGGGGAGCACTCTTTGGTTTTAAGGCGGGCCTGAATCATTTGGATTCGTGTATTCAGAGTTTGGTTGTCACACGATCCCGAAACAAGAAGCTAAATGCGGGTAGAAAACCTAGAAGGAGTGCTAGGAAAAATCTTTAAAGAGTAAAACATAATGAGAGGATTGTTTTGGAATTCAACACCTGCAAGGCACTTAGCAATCCAGGAGGCGGTTTAAGAGAATAAGTTAGATTTTGTGGTCTTACTGGAGACTGGACGTTCTAACTTTAGCTCTCATTTCTTGAGCTTTGTGGCTGGAGCCAGGGAATATACTCGGTATAATGCGACCTTTGCGGTCTAGTCTGTTATTACGGGTGACTTTTGTATCAAATTCTAGATAAGATCTGAAGGAATATGGTTTCCTTTGCTCACTCGTGACTGTTTATGGGGCAGCCCAAGATGAAAAGAAACCTGACTTTCTTTTGAAGTTAGTTTGTATTTGCGATGGGGAGTCACTACCCATGTTGGTGGGGTGATTTTAACAATATTCATAGACGAGAGGAGAAAAATAATGATAACTTTAATCCTCACTGGCCTTTCATTTTTAATACTATCATCGAGAGTCTCGACCTGAAAGAATGTTCTTTCAGGCCGACAATATAGTTGGGCCAATAGACGCCCAATTCCAACTTATGAGAAGTTGGATATGATTCTTTGCAGTATTGACTGTGGGCAAAAATACTTGTTGGTAACGGTTCATGTGCTAACTCGTACGGGGTCAGATCATGCACCCTTGCTAATTGATTCTAGAGCCCCAACTCATTTAGGAAATTCATCGGCTTTTTCCTTTGAACTGTCTTGGCCGCAAAGGGAGGGTTTCTTCGAGATGGTTAGCATGGAGTGGGGTCGCATTAATATTGGGGCCTCTCCTATTGAGGTTTGGCAAATAAGATTGGATATCTTCGTAGTTTCTTATGGGGGTGAGCTGAAAATATTAGTGGAGGATATAAGAAACAACGTGATCGCCTATTGCTCCTGATAGAGGCTTTGGACCTTAAAATGCAGAATCGACTCCCCTCTCTGAAGCCGAGCGGGCTGCTAAGAAGGAAGCCGATAATTACTTGGCTCATCTCCATAGGGAGGAAGAGGCAAAGTGGGCTCAGGGGCGAAAGTTCGCCACATTTAGGAGGGTAGGATCAACACAAGATATTTTCACATTATAGCTAATGGTAAGCATCATAAAAAGAAAATTTTCCAGCTGGAACAGGATGAAGAAACCATTGTAGGACAATAGAATATCAAAGTATTTATTTCAGGGTATTAGAAAAAATTGTTTGGAGCATCGGATCCTTCTCCTTTTTCTATGTGTGAATCTAGGATCGACGATTTTCGTCAGGTCTCGGATATTGGGAACAACTTTCTAACAACTCCTTTTTTGGAAGAGGAGGTGTGTGATGCTATTTTTCATATGGAAGACAATAAAGCTCCCGGTCCTGATGGTTTTCCTACCGAGTTTTACCAGGTGTTTTGGGATGTTATCAAGGTTGACATGATGAGTTTATTTGCTCAGCTACATTCTGAAATTTGTCTTTGTTTAAATTGAAATATGGTGTCATTACCCTTTTACCAAGAAGGAAGATGCTAGCAGAATTGAGCAATACAGACCGATTTGCCTTCTTAATGTGAATTTTAATATCTTCACTAAAGTGGGTACAAATATGATTACTAATATTGCTCAGAAGGTGATTAGACCTTCTCAGTCTGCTTTCTTACCTGGTAGGAATATTTTGAAAGGAGTTGTGATTTTACATGAACTATCCATGATCTTAATAGAAATAAAATGGATGGGTTCTTTTCAAAATTGATTTTGAAAAGGCTTGTGATAAAGTCAATTGGTCTTTCCTACAGCAAAATCTTTGCATGAAAGGTTTTCTCTAGAGTGGTGTGATTGGGTGTCTAGGTATCTTGGGGGGGGGGGGTAGTGTGGGGATTCGAGTCAACAATGATATTGGTCACTTTTTTCGGACATTAGAAGGATTAAGACAGGGCGATCCACTGTCACTTATTCTCTTTAACCTTGTTGCTGATATGTTGACCGTTCTTATTGCTCGGACAAAGGAGGATGGTCAAGTTGGGAGTCTTATCCCTCATCTCGTTGAGGGTGGGATTTCTATTCTCCAATATGCTAATACTACCATTTTGTTTCTCGAGCATGATTTGGAGAAAGCGGTAAACATGAAATTAATCTTATCCTTCTTTGAGCAGTTGTCTAGGCTAAAAATTAATTCCCAGAAGAGTGAGATCTTTTGTTTTGGGAAGTCTAGAGAATTTATGGCCGAATACCTACAGATCTTTGGATGTGAAACTGGTAGTCTACCATTTAGATATTTAATTTCAATTCATCATCGGAAGCTTCTAAATATAGCAGGATCGGATTTGAGCAGAAGCTAAGCTCGTGGATTGAAAAGCTAATCTCATATGAAGACAGACTTGTCCAAATAAACTCAGTTCTAACGAGTGTACAGTTGTTTTTCTATCTTTTTTTTAAGTACCTATTGGGGTACTAAAAAGATTATACTTTTATAGATCTCGTTTCTTTTGGCAGAGTGACCAGCACAAAAAGAAATATAGACTTTCTAAGTGAAATATAATATGTCGGCCTAAATACCAGGGAGGCTTCGTATCGAGGTGATGGGTGTTAAGAATATGTGTCTTCTCAGTAAGTGGTTGTTTAAACAACTAACTAAGGAAGGAGTGTGCCATGAGTTTCTACATAATAAATATATTAAAGACATGCCTATATCTCAGATTGAGGCAAAGCCTAGTGATTCCCCTTTTTGGAAAGGGATTATGGGACTTAAAGAAGTATTCTTTGAGAATATTGCTTTCTCCCTTGGGAACGAGAAATGAATAAGATTTTGGGAGGATCCTTGGTTAGGAAACACACATGTTTCATCTTAGTATCCGGCTCTGTTTAATATCGTTAGGCAGAAGAATGTCTTGGTATCTCATGTTGTTTATCATGCTCATCCAAATTTACAGTTTAGACGTTATTTATTGCGGGATAAATGGATTGCATGGTTAGATTTAGTAGAGAGACTGGTTGCGGTTTCTTTATCTAACTCCGGATTCGTTTACGTGTATACTAACACCATCGGGTGTGTTTTCCATCAAATCTATGTATGGACATATGATGAATAGAAATGTTAGATTCTTACGTAAATATTTGTGGAAGCTAAAGGTTCCGTTGAAAATTAAGTTTTTTAGGTGGTTCCTTTACAGAAAAGAACTTCTAACAAAACATAATTTGGCTAAGCGTAGATGGACAGGTAGTAAAACATGTTTTTTTGTGACACAAATGAATCTATTCAACACATTTTTATCGACTGTGATTTTGGTAAGAAGATTTGGAGACTTGTCCATTTCACGTTTAGTATTAGCCCCCCGAATAGTATTGCGAATATGTTTGGTCATTGGTTAGATGGTATTGATAAGAATACTAAAACATCTATTCGTATTGGCGTTTGTGCTTTTCTTTGGGCAATTTAGAATTGTCGAAATGATGTTATTTCTAACAATGCGAGAGCTGTGAATTTTTTAGAGGTTGTTCATCAGGCCACATACTGGATAAACGTGTGGTCTCATCTTCTTACGCAAGACCAGCGAGGATGTTTATAATCTGGATGCACTCGGTTGATGGCGGTCGTTCGGGCCTATCTTCAACAAGGGTGGCCAATTGCACACTAGAAGTCTGACGAATGTGTAGTGTTGCTGTTTCATCTATTTTCAGGGTGGCTGATTCATGTAGCTACTCTTTGTGATCCGTGAATTGTGTTGAGGCTTCATGCTGTTACTTTGGATTATGATACTACTTTTTATTAATATAAAAGTCGTATGCATCAACTAGATGCAGAGGCTGGGTTTCCCGTTTCAAAAAAAATATCTCCAATAGTGTCCATGTCATCGTAAGTAGTAATGCGAACTCAGAAATATACCTACATGGCAAGTAATAATAATGTGAGAGAAGATTGGTTCTATAATATGCAACCAACAAGGTAACACACATGCCAAGATACTTTTTCCATTGATCCTGCTAAAATGACTATAGGATTGGCTAGAAGTTATTACTTACTTACAACTCTACCAATAAACCATTGTAATAGATGTATGATAAATTGTTGGTTGATGAGTTGGCTACTCTATCATACGGTCTATCATACAATCTGTTGCGGATACCCTAACGGGGTCATCAATTGTGTTAAGTGCTAAGAGTAAACAAATCCTGGTCAGTAAAAAGGAAACAGAGCTCGTCCCTCTCGGTCCCTCGAGAGACGGGTTGCCAATGCTATCGCACGCGCCTCCGCCGTTGCTGCCAGTCGACATGAGAAAGATCGCTGGCGTTCTTTGGTGCCGCCGTTGATAGGAAAAAGATTGCCGCTGCTACCCAACGGCATCTCCATCCATGGACATGAGAAAGATCACCATTGCCCCCAAAAATGCTCCCGGAGCCACCGAAGATGTGTTGGTGCCACGTCGTTGTTGTACTCGTCCCACACGTCCCCTCATAAGGCCGACCAACGCTCCCCTTCTCCATGCCTACCGCTGAAGGCCGCCTCCGCCTGTCCAGCTTGAGCCGATGCCACTCCTCACCGGTGGCGGTGGAGGGTTGCACAAGAGCGTGTCGGCAATGTGGAGCCAGAGCTGCACGTACATCTCGTTCTCAGCCAGTCAATGTCGCCGAACCAAGCGGCTGTCTCCTAGTCGGTGAGCCTGTTGGCGCTCTGCCCGCCACCCGTGTCGACATATGGGAGTTTTGTGTTCGCCGCCGTCGCAGGGCTCGGGTATGTTTGCGGCTGCGCCAGCACACCTCCGTTGGGCCACAGTAACTCCACGAGGTCGTTGTCCGTGCCACGGATGCCATTGTAACACACACAGATGAGTAAATTGCAAAAAAAAAACACCAGAATTGGGGATAGGGCTTCAGGAAACCACCAGTCTTCAAATGTTTCGCAAAAACCCACCGGTTCGTCCTATAATTGTCGCAAAAAGCACTATTCTCCTTGACTGTTTACCTTGTGCCACGTTATCCCGACAGTACGTCCAACTGTCAGAAACATAATATCTTGTCTAAACTGACCTATCAGTGCTTTTTTGCGACAACTACAGGATGGACCAGTGGATTTTTGCAAAAAAATTGAAAACTGGTGGTTTCCTGAAGCCCTGCACCAATTCTGGTGTTTTTTTTTTAATTTACTCTGCACAGATCGATCACTCTATGCTCGAGAGGATAAAAAGGAAAGGTATTTGTTAGATTTTCTTAGGAAAAAATCTTACGCGAGAGGTTTCTTCTAATTGGCCACCGATCTACCATTGCCATCCCATGTCGGGTGGATAAACATGTCAAAATATTGTTCCTAATGTGGTAATTGTTCTGCAGGACGTGTTTGTCTAGTTTACCAATTTTACCCTTCCGTGAAAGAAATACTGCTGATTTGGATGAGAAGTATTGATCAACTTCAGGTATTTGATCTGAGGGCTTGGATGGTTGCTGTTTCTTTGTCCGTACAATAAAAGAGCCCAATTTGCTGCTCTCCGACCTTATATTTGGCACAGAGAAAACCATGTGTGCCCCCATTCTTTCCATTTCCACGCGCGTGTACTACAAGTTTCATTTCCCCTCCTCCTTCACTGCCTCGCCATCGGCACTACCGTCACAATCCTTCGTCGACGCCCCCAAATCAAATCGCCGCCCCTGCTCACGTGCCCTAGCCCCGTCCCAAAGTCCACCATCATGCCCCTGTCCCCAGTGCGCCATGAGACCGCTGAAGGAGCCGAAGGCACAGTCCAGCTACAAGGACGTGCGGGTGCGACAGTCGGGCTGCTAATCAGCCGAGCTGCAACGCAAAGCGTGCGGTATTGGCTCGGCACCTCCGACACGTCCGATTGGGCCGCTCGGACCTACGACATAGCTGAATGAAAGCTCGATGTTCCACGGGAGGATCTCAACTTCCAAAACACGGCCTCTCTCGAGGACGCGATTTTCGTCGGCCTTCCATGAAGAAGAAGGTGAAGACTCGCTGGTGAAGAAGAAGGAGGAGCAGGAAAACATTTGGGAGACTGGCGACGAGGCAATGTCGAGTTCCATGCGGGAGCATCCCAAGTACGTGCAGTATGAGCGGGAATTCTTTTGGAAGTGCGACATAGAGATGTAGGGTGATCAAGGGTGAAGACGGAGACCACGGTGATCGACTTGGCCTCTGCTTCCTCCTCCTTCACGTGGTCAATGGATAACGGCGACTTCGATGACTCGTATGATTTCGAGTATCCATCGGATGTAGGGTGATCAAGTAGCATCGGTAGTGTGTTGGTTTGAATGCTTTATCAATTTATGCAATGCAATGTTTGAATCTTTATCGGTAGTATACTCAAATGTTTATGAACTGCAATGTTTGAATGTTTTTGCGCAGATATGTCCTAAAATAGGGCACCCATTGGAGTAGCCATGGCCTATTATAGGGCATCTAGTAAATAGTAAAAAACTATTTGGTGGCTTAAAACACTAAACATGTGTCTTATAACCAAAAAGTGATGATTTGACATAGAGTTGCTCTTAGACCCTCCTATTTCCTTCTTAGTGAAACAAGGCAAAAGAAAATTCCTTTTGTATTGATATAGGAGGAGCAAAGAAAACAAAAGGCCTAGTCCACAAATGAAAAGGAAAAGAAAAGCAACAACGAACAGCACCGACTTGGCATATCATCTCCGCCAGCTTCTTTGCTCGAGCCATGGTCCAGTTTTTACCCTCGTCCTTTATGTGTTGGAAGAGAATGGTTGTAGTCGAGAATTTTTTGTTAAACATCCTCACGTTTCTCTCATTCATATCTCCCAAGTCATAGCAGTTTTGAGCCCTTTGCGAGAGGCTGCCGTCATAGTTCCCAGGGCCTTCCAGTAGTCGCAAACAGTTGACTTATCTGAACCAAGTCTTTTCATCACGTCAGGGAATTTTAACCAAGTCGTCGCCTCCGTCCAAATTCTTCTGGAGAATCGGCACTCAAAAAGGATATGTCGGGCTGTTTCCGGCTGAGATGTGCATAACTGACAGTTCGGTTGATGAGGCCATCCCGTAATGGCCAGGCGATCAGAGGTCCACAACATGTTTTGGACGGTAAGCCAAACGAAGAAACTGCATTTGGGGGGGGGGGGGCATGTCTTCTAGACATTGTTCATGAAGGTGCAGAAGTAGGATCCAATTGCACTTCGTAGGTCGAGCTTGCTGTGTAAATGCCATTGCTTGTAAGAGTCCAACAGATGGTGTCGCTGATCCCAGGAGTGAGGGTCACCTCCTCAATTAATTTTGGCCAATAGCTCATGTGCGCCGTTTCTCTCCGAGAATAGAAGGAACACGACGTCTTTCCTCAAAATAACTCTCGTGCGACATTTCTTTGCGCAAAAATAGCCAATGTCCGACCTGGACGATAAAACAAACATCTCCATCTTAAATGAGTGTGATATTATGTTAAGGCTTCCTCGAAAGAAAACATGTTGGACGTTATTGTTTCCGATAGGTGGGCCCCCCTGATTTTGCAACTAAATCGAGTGAACCGCCTGTCGAACCGTGCCATCTGCTTCTTCTTCTCTGGCAACGGCGGAGCTTTCGCTCTCTGTTGCGGCAGATCTGACGTTCTCGAAGGCAGAGGGGTTTTGGTGAGTTCATTCGCACCCCTAGTCCTGTTCCCGTTCCCCTTTAATTCAATTTTGATCTGAGTGTATCGCCTCTATTCTCGGCATAAATTGTGTATGTTGGTCGAGGGTGGGTTGAATGATATGGCGCATATGAAGAGAACTTCAAATCGGCAATGCGCATCTCTCCAACCTAATTTGAATTTAATTAGGGCCTCATCCACTTGCGCTAGCTCACACTGCCCGCCATTGACAAACGGGGGTGGTGATGCTAAAGTTGTGCAATTCTTTAAATTGACAGTCAATTTCTTTCCATCAATGGGAAAAGTAGTAGATGGTAGCATGCATGACATTGAGATAGATACAATTGCGAAATGGGAGGTCGAGATTGGAGTTATTGATCTGCAAGAACTAGTGGACATGGAAGAGAATGCAGTTCAGAATCTTGTGGAGATAATTAGGGAGAGTGTTAAATGGGGCCCAGAGCAAGAAGTATCAGTGTTGCGGTTTGATAATTGGAAGGTGGAGTATGTGTGAATTAAGAATGGCGGAAAAATGGTTGATGAAATCAATCGGCAAAACAGATGGGAGACCAAACAGGCTGATTTGTATGGGAGATCGTAGATCTAAAGATTGACTCCAAGGTTGGATATGTTCCATCAAATTTGGCTTCGCAGATGGTAGATTATGATCGGGCTTCACAGAGACACATGCCCATACATTATGAAGTGACAGTAATACCTGATCAGTCGGCTGTTGCAGATGCACAAGAGGGTCATGGTGCTGCTTGTGTTGATTATAATTTAGTAGAAATAGATGATACTACTGATTTGTTCATTGCACCAATGCCTGACAGTGAGATGGCCAGACTATTTGACATTCCAGTAGATGATAGAGATAAGGAGAAGAGGGTAATCTAGTTTGCCTGCTGATGATAACGAGGGTGGCTCCGCGGAAACGGCCGATTCAGTCATTCCTAGCGGGCCTGGCTGAGAGGTGCTTTAAGTTTCGTGCGATGCAGGAACATGAAGCAGGCCAGGCAAGCAAGCGTCCCGTTTTTGCATCCCCACAGCCTATTTTGGAGCTCCGAGGGCAACCAAACAAGCCCATAGTGATAGGATAAGAAGACGGGGGAGAGAGGAAATAAGTGCAGCAACTGATTGTAGCCTTCCGCCGCTTCTTCGAGCGTGTTTGGTTACCCGGATGGTTTTTTGTTCTTTTGCATCTGTGGCTCATCACAGCCTGGCCCACTGAAACGCGGGCTAGGACATATTCTGCAGACCCATTTGGTTGCCCACAATTTTTGTACCAGTATCCGGAGAAAATTAGTCTCCATCTGTTGTTTGGGTGCCTGTTTTTTGACACAAAGGTAATTTACCGGTGTTTGGTTGCCAACACCAGCAAACCATGGTGTATACTATTACCTCACTTCAGCATTGGTGAACTTACCATGTCTAGCACACATAAGTGTCATGGACATAGATAATACAGGGAGTTTGTCTGGCCCCTAGCTAATAACAAATCATAGTTCATCACATTTGACCTAGCTATTAACTAATTAGTTTATCGCATCATAGTTCATCACATTTGACCTAGCTATTAACTAATTAGTTTATCGCATGTACATTATAAGGGGTGGGGATTGTTATTACTGGTAAGGAGAACAATTCTACCACCTTCGCCATCATCTTCTACCTCTGGATGAGGTCTTTGTCTGAGCTCTGTTCGTCCACATTGCATCAGCCCACTCATGTGTCTTTGTCTTCTAAGATTCCTTGTCATTAGCTTCAACACCATGGTCAAATCGATGCAATATGGCACCACATCTTTCTCGTTGGGAAAATATGAATCAACCCCCCAACCTAGGACCCAGTTATGAAGAATGCAACATGCAAGAACAATTTTGACTTGTGTGGGGAATGACTTCTGGTCAAGGATCTTAAATATGTTCTTCAAAGCAGAAAATACCCTCTCCACAACCACTCTAAGGCTAGAGTGCCTCAGATTGAACAGTTTTTCTTTGGGATTCTTAGGATAGTTTCTCGTTGAGAACTCATTAAGATGGTACCTCGTTGATATGAAGGGAGGAAGGACCCCAGGGCGACAAGCATATCCTGCATCACCTAGATAGAACTTGTCATAAGGTATATTTATCCCATTTGGATGACACATGATGTCAGCAAGGATGCTTGCATCATGAGCAGAACCTTCTCAGCCAGCTAAGAAATATGTGAACCTCATGTCGAAGTTGACAACAGATTGAACATTCTAGCTAGTATAGTGCTTTCTACCTCTCTAGGTGGCACTCTATGACTTTGGCACTCTAGCAGTGACATGAGAGCCATCAATTGTGCCAATGCAATCCTGTTTTGTTGACCAAGATAACATGTTACACAGCAAATAAAGTAGGCGACACATTCTGAAGTAACAAACAATTTGCTCACTTTGAAGTATGGATACCACCTATGGCTATCTCTTATCTTCGGTGGAGTTGTACCAGAGGGTGTCTTGATCATCTCTCCCCGTAGCTCTCCTAGCGTATATAAGACTTGCTTCGAATACCAGGATATTGTTTCACTGGATCTCCTGAATGTGTTGTGGATCACTCTAAACCTCTGGTTATGCCATACGACATGCAGGAACATTGCAACCTGATCTTCCAGTGTGGTGTGAATGCTATCTTGTAACAGCCCCATATGCTTGAATGACTCCACAAGCTTTGCAAAAAAGGATCTACCCATTCGTTGTTGTTGTAATATAGTTCATATTGGCAGTCCTTTACTGGTTTTGGACACATAATGGACCGTATCTGATAACGCCTCTGTAATTACGACGCACTGCTTTATGATGCACTAAGAGCATCCAGGCCTGCATAACTGCAATGAGTGATGCTTTCTGAACGATTAGCAGCGGCGGTACTAAAACGGTAGGATTGATACATCCAAAACGTATCTCCTTTTCTGAACACTTTTGCTATTGTTTGCTTCTAAACTTGTGAGTTTTGGATACAACTAACACGGACTGATGCTTTTTTCGGCATAATTACTTTGGTGTCTCGTTTTTGTGCAGAAAAATCAACTTTCGGGAAAATGACCAGAAAAAATCCCGAAGACCTTAAAACACCAGAAGACCCACGAGCCAGAAGGAGACCCGGAGAGGCACAAGGAGGGGGCCACACACCCCGGGGCGCCCCCCCTTGGCCGCGCCGCCTGGTAGTGTGGGGCCCCCAGGCACCCCCTCGGGCTCCCCTTTCGACTACTTATCACCCGTAACCCTAAAACATCAGAGGGTTCATCATATTCTAGAGGAACACCACAGAGCGCCATCGCCACCTCGAAACCCAATTTGGGGATTAGAAGTTCCTGTTCTGGCACCCTGCTGGGACGGGGATTCGAAGGAGATCATCGCCATCATTGCCGCCACTCCTTCTCCATCAACCATCCATGATCAGGCCCGGGCCGATAGTTGTGATGACTGTGCGAGTGTCACAGGGCCCAAAATTTTGAGCGTCACAGGTCTGTAGTCTTAGCAGATGGAACTTTTGCGCTTTCGCTGGGAAGTAAAACGTGAGAATCGGGCCGTTCTTGAGTAGCAACGTGGCTAGGAAGAGAACCGTCGACACTCCCATCGAACCCCGGGACGCAGGCGGCAGTTTGTCTTCCGCCGCCGCCCCCCTCATGCCTTCTCCCTCTACCGCGTCCGCCTCGGCCTGACCCTCCGCTCTGCCGAGGATCTGGGTGAATGGTGCACATGAGTCCTCTTCTCTCAGTTTCCTTCCCTTTTGTTTGCACTTGGTGTAGGACACTTCGGTTATAGTGATAATGCTCAACTAGTGTAAGTGGCGATTTATTAGAAAATTAGAATTCCTAATGTTTAATCATGTATTCCTTCTGTGAATTGTGATCTGCCATGCAGCGTTCTTGGACGCCGGAGGGTCTAGGAATGGATCGGAGAGCTGCCTCATTCACATAGTGGTACACACCGTACACTTAAATCTAGGTGGTAATTTTGATGTAAAAGCGTGCAATTTTGATCGAAACTTTATTTTGTAAAACTTTCATCTTAGGGTAACCTTGCATGCTTTTGAATTGGAAAATTTTGGCCGAAATTCACTAATGACAAGTAAAGATTGATTGCCGCCAAGGATGAATTCATGGATTAGGGCCCTATTTCAGAATTTGGCACAGGGCCTCGGATTTTGCCGGCCCGGCCCTGTCCATGATTCACCCGTCCATTGAGTAAACCCTGTTGTAGGCTGAGAGGGATGGAAGGGATTGGATGATATTGTTCATGTAATAATGCAAGATTGTTAGGGAATAGTTCCTAGTATCCGGTGTTATTGTGATGACCCACAAGTATAGGGGATCGCAACAGTCTTCGAGGGAAGTAAAACCCAAATTTATTTGATTCGACACAAGGGGAGCCAAAGAATATTTATCAGCCCTAACAACCAAGTTGTCCATTCAGCTGCACCTGAAAGTAAACTTGCTCACAACAATTTCTCAGTGGTAACAGTTTTATAGCAGCAGTAGAAATAAAATAACAGCAGTAGTAAAATAGTAACATCAGTAGCAATCACGGTAAACAGCAGGATGGAGTACCGTACGCATAGAGGGAATGGATGAATGGGCGTTGCATGGATAACAAGGGCCATGTAATAATAATAACGCAGGGTGCCAGAATAGGAACTTCTGATCGCCGAATTGAGTTTCGGGGTGGCGGCGGAGCTCTGTTGTGTTTCTGTGGAATATGACGAACCCCCTCCAGTTTTAGGGTTGAAGGCCTTATGTAGCCGAAAGGGGAGTCCGAGGGGGTGTGGGACTGGCCCACACCACCAGGCAGCGCGGCCAAGGGGGCATCGGGGGGTGGTGTGGCCCCCTCATGGCCCCCTTCTGGCTCCCGGGGTCTTCTGATGTTTTAGGACCAATGGGGTCTTTTCTAGGCATTTTCCCGAAATTTGATTTTTTTTTTGCACAAAAACGACACACTAGGGTAATTCTACTGAAAACAGCGGTAGTCCGTGTTTGTGGTATCCAAAACTCACAAATTTAGAGGAAAACAATAAGAAACGTGTTCGAAAAAGGAGATACGTTTTCAACTTTTCAACTCCCCCAAGCTTAGCTTATTGCTCCCCCAAGCTTAGCTTATTGCTTGTCCTCAAGCAATTCAGTGACAATTGAGTGTGATAAAAGACTTTTACGAACACATTTGTTTCATATGATGTAAATATACTCACTATATGATCAAGTGCTAAGGAAATTCATAATAAGACGTATGGAATATAAAGTTACCTAGCAGTTATGCAGGCCATGACAAGATGCCAACAAACTAATAATAGACAACATGAAGTATATCAATCTTTAGGATTGCAATGCTCATAATA